>JAIPRM010000380.1:21491-40960 GCA_025469315.1 Stegophylla sp. TES_Ste_2020 | reverse complement strand
AATAACAGTATCTAACCTACTATTTTATATTTATATTATTAACTTCCTTCTTTATATTATTAACTCCCTCGTTCAGAATCGTCTTATTGAAGAAATGATTTATCGTTTCTTTAAAATTCAATACACCAGTCAAAGAATCCCACCCGTCGTGCGAAGTATGTCCCGCTTTTTTTTAATATAGTACGAAAGAATTTTCTCTTTTTCCCGAGTAAACTTGTACAGTTCTGTCGTACTAAAAAATAAAATAAAAAATAAATAAATAAAATTGAAAATCCGTTCTTACAAAACAACAAAACATAGAAAAGCAGATAAGGAATTTGAGTATGTTTTATTAAAATTAAAATCTGATTTTCGGTTCTTTGTGAATTTAACTTTTCCTTTTAGGTATTTTCAATAGTCTGCACATGTGATGTACAGAAGCAGTAAATTATCGCTTCCATTTCACTAAGTCCGATAGATAGGTACGTAATCGGTGATATTATTGCGTGCAATAACGAGCAAACATTTTTGTACAGCCAAAAGGATGATCCTCATTTAAAAATCGTTATCAGGTTAAAAGTAATAATAACAAAAAAAACCGTTTCATCAATGTCTTATGATAAAAATTCTACAGAATATTAACATAAATATTATGTATACGTACAATGAAATGATGCATTTGTTATTATTTGTACTTAAACGTATTATGTAATATCGTTATTATTTTGCGATAATATTTTGACACCGTTTACGAACGTTTGACATTTATAAACCGTTTGGCATTTGAAACGATCGTCTGCCCTTTCAGAGTGGATAATCACCGAAATTACTGCTCGAGGGTTTGCGATTCGCAGCTATTATTTTTCGGCAAAAATTTTTCATTTCAAAGCCGACAGCTGCAGTCGTCTACGGCCGAACACTACTAATGGCCACCGCCGGCTGACGACGTGCACAAGTCCATCAATAACTGTTTCCCGCGTGCGCCACGCCGAATAAAATAAAACGACGACGTTCAGGTAACTTATGGCCACGGGGCCTCGCCCTTTATGCGATCGGCGCTTTTATTTTAAACAGCAAACTTTTGCGTTTAGTAATTTTTAATGTAGGTCAAACATTATACACCGATGGGCTGCGCCTTTATTGCGCTTTGTTTCCAATATCGAACACAACCATCTACGCTGACTGACATTAATAGGTGTTTGCCATAATAATAATAAAGTGTAACGTAAACTGCAGGCAACCTATGAGTATTGTTTTTATTCGAATTCAACCGATTTCGTCTGTCGTTTTATCAGCTCAACTTGAAACGATCACTGGCAGTGTCGTCAGCTGCTCGAGTGTTTGACGCACTTGTTAACACTCGAACAGAGATTAAATGTTTTAGCGATGTTCGGTGTCTTATTTATGTTACGAAACAGTGACAGACTTATCGGTATTATGATTTGAGGATCTATGTAAGTGGTGAATTTATGAACTGAGTGTTATATTTTCATTCGTTATTCATATATTATAAAAATAGGTACCGTTTTATTTTATTAACGATTGTTGAGTGCAATGGTTTTGTAGTGTCTTAAATAAAATTCAAAGAAAACGCGTAGTTACTGATTTCAAGTTCTTTTATTCTACACGTTCGTATTGTCAAATGCGCAAAACAAATAATTGCGTTGCTGCTAATTTTCGTGATGTATTTGTATCGCACTATTTACTGATTTAATTTTTTTTTTAATGCGTTTATGCGGAATTTAGATGTGTTATAGTCGTATTATGCGTCAAAATATTTAAGCGCTGAGATACCGAGTTCTAACTCGTGTGAATTCAACCGAATAATAGAAAATTTAAATTAAACGCGTATACCTAATACGAGTAGGTATACAATATAATATGGGCTTAAATTAAACAGCTTTGATGACTAAGCAGGGGAAATTTCTCACGTCGCGCTTTGAATTTTTACAAATAATATATTTATAAATGCACAAAAAAACCATTATATTTTCATATCATAATAATTGTAACATAAATGCAGACGATGTCGGATTTTGTCGACACCGAAAGGAGTCATTGCGCGGTGAATTATCATAAAGTCGACGTAGGAAAATATAAGGTAACACGTATACGGTGTCCATGGCATATACAAGTACAATGTACATATTATAATATCATAACTTTTTTTTTTACACAACAGTTTTCGTAACATGATAACAATGCGATTCGTTCGAGTTCGACTATTGTATAATTATATATATTTATATATATATATACACTTATAATAATGTTATAAATTTCCTTTTTTGTCGAATGAAAGTCAAGGACGCTGCAGAGTCAATTCCTCGTCACACTCTTCCGTTATGAATACATAATAATATGAACTATATTATGATATAATAATAATAATAATAATAATAATAATAATAATAATAATAGTAATAGTAATAATAATAAAATAATAACATAAGAATAATACCGCATATTGTACACACTCACACACAAATACAACTCACGCCCGCCCTGTAGGTACTTGAGATACGTATATACTGGAATTATTGTTACGGATCGATAGGGTGAAGACGCTCGGTGGAGAAAGGGTTAGAAGTCACACCGTTATCAATCATCAGCATAATAGTCGAACGACAATTGACAATGACACGAAAATAACACAATGTACCCTTTCACGGCGCACAGGGCACACGCAGCATGTGAGACTATAAATTGTGTATATTATATGGGCCCGTACAATGTAACATGGCCGGCTGACCAGCGTGTGTTGGGTACTCACAGACTCGGGTGGGTGTCTGATAAGAATAGCCGTGGGGAGCACCTTCGGTATCGATGGGACGAATGAATAGTTAAAATAATACATATTATGTAACGTAACTGCAGAATGAGATCAATAGGAGTACAGCTATTATATGATATACACACAAGCACGAGGGGTATATCGGATTTCCATTGATCGACGTTAAAGAAATAATATTATTATTCATTGTGTACACAAAGAAGGAACGGTGTATATTGTTCACCACAGTCTCTCTTTTCCAGTCAAATCGAGCCACCAAATATGGCCGTCGAACTGTGACGCAGAAGCAGAAGGGATGCATTTTTAAAAATTATTTATTTATTTTTTTTTTGCTAATAAAAACTTTTGCTCAGAGTTAATCGCTTTTTTGTATTATTTTTTTTGCAATGTTACTATAATTGAACCTGTAACTGTGATTTTAAAAGTTATATAACAGTTGGGTTAAATTAGAATCGGCCTAAAAATGGAATATTATCGAGCTGTCGGTCGCCCTACTCCTTGTATCTACCACTGCTGTGACGTACAATAATTCGCATAAAACGTTATAAAATATAATAATACGCCGTAATATTCGATATCGATATTCGATAAACATCGCGTGTTGTTACGTGACTATTGGCAGCTAAGGTGATGAAAAAAAAAAAAATAAATAAATAAAAAAGTGGTAATAGTAATAATAATAATGTTTGTACTACAACAAACGTACAACACTAAAGCAGCTGGTGACCTATCCAACCGCTAAAACTCGTACCCAGCTATTCTACTCTCTGTACACACTTTTGGTAATGACATTAATTATTTTCAAGGTCGACGTTGTATTTCTCGGTCTTTTTTCCTTCCACCACAAATGAATTAGGTAATACACTTACGTTCCTCGCGTTTTGAATCGCTTTTTATGCGTGATCGTGTACAGCGCGCATTATTAAAGATAAAAATATATCGTTCCTGTGTAATATGCGCAGCGGCGGCGGCACGTGTGATGTCGAGAAAACAACGAGTCATATTTATATACAAAATGGGTATAAAAAATGTGTGTACGCAGCACACATCTCTCCGCGAAGGTAACATTATTGTAACCCAGTTTTAGAAAGTGAATACTTTTTTTTTTCGCTTAGAATCGTCTGTTTATTATCTGGCCGTCGTTCAACGTCGGCACCAGTCGGGTTTATATTTAAAATACAAAATTATCATTGTTATTGTTTGTACATGCCCATTGCCAAACGTCGCGTAGCGTAGTAAATCGTGAAGTCGATACGCAAATTTTTTGCCGCTGACGTCGTTGGTCAAAAGTAAACCATCCGAATTCGTGACAAGTATTTTTATAAAACACCCATTGGCGAAAAAATGATATTTGAAATTACGTTTTCCTCGAAAAGCGAGTGTGTTAATAATATTCGTCACTAGGCTAATATCGATACCGGGTTTAATCGCGGCTATAATAATATTATGTTGATAATTTTCTTCGATAGGTTTTAATTCGATTTAAAATTAAAACGAACGTCATTCAATGTGACTGTTTGATTAGGGTGAGAGGAAAAATTAAATTTTCTTCTCATGCGCATTTTATTACGCATCGACGAGGTGGCGTTGTAAACGGTCGAAGATCTTGGGTGAAATTTGAAAAAAATATCGGATCGCCCTCCTATCTTATCGTACGCTAATTTCTGCTCGTGAATAATGCTTTACCGTTGGCTATGTTTAAACGACCTTAACTGTATTTTAGGGCACTAGGCCGACTGTTTCATGGAAACATTTATGTGTTTTTCTAGAGCGTTTGTTTATTTATACAATTTTTCGCGCCATAACTCAACCACCGACGACCGACGTAAAATTATAATATTATGACAAATGGAAATTGTATCGAAACCCTAGAATAACTGTTGCATCACCGGTAGGTTTTTTAATATGGGTAGTACGCCGAACCGACATAATTATTAGCACAATTTGTTCATGTACACGGGACGCGGCCGATGCCTTTGATGACATTATTACGCGCATACCGACTGGGTCATTGGGATTCCGTAACTGCTAATCTGGCTTGGTTACATATTTATCGCTAAATAATGAGGCCATATAAAATTCTAAATGAGAATACACACGGACTATTTATTGGACTTAAATTAAATATAATTTCAATCCCACCTCACACACTACTACCAACTATGATATTTTGTTAAATTGTCTGTTTAACGATTATGTACATAAAATAATATTATGTTTCTATTTTTGGAATAATAATTATTATTGTCATAAGAAATCGTAAAAAGTAAATATAGAAATCCAGTGAATTTTAATGGACTCCGTGTAGAAAACATCACACCATCACACGTGAAAAAATATAATCAATATAGAAACAACCTTGTGGAATTTTTAGTCATACCGTATAGGTACCTCAACACTGACGTGGGAGGTGTGATAAAATAACGGGAGAAAATATACAGAGTTAGAGACTGTTCAAATGTACCGTGTTCGAAATTAATTCTGATAATGAAAATCGTTGACCACGTTATTGTGTAGTGATTATACTACAAAGAACCTACGATTGCGGATGTCGGCGGCTAGTAAAACAAAGGGTACTTTGTTGCACCACTTACAATCAATTTGTGGACTCAATCAAATGAGTCGGCTAGGTAATTTCTGACGTTTATTTGGACCGTTGAGATGAGGGGCTATTTATATCGAGTAAATGTAATATTATAAATGAAAGACGTCGACGACCTTGTCTCTCCAGATGTTATTCGATATACCGACGTCGACGGAGGAAGTAATTTCCGTTTTGAATATTAGCTGTGTAGCAACTGCTGCAGTACGTAACAGTAGTACGTTTGTATGTTTATTAATTTGTTGTGTGCACATTGATAATATCAATCAATAAGACAACAAATAATTTTTCCCGTCGGAAACTACTATGTAAACATCGATTTCCTATTGAGGGGGAGGTGCAAACGAGTGGGTGCGTATTTTATTCTATATAGTTTGCGCAGAGTGGGAATAATTTAATATTGCCGATGTTTTCGCATAATATAACTATGCCCATTTAATGAAAGAGGAGAGAACGATCGATTAATTTGTGTGTTTTTTTTTTTTTGTTTTGTTTTAATTGCTTGTGAATGCCGATTATACGAGAAAAAAAAAGAAAAATATTTCTTTCGGCTTAACATAAAGGCACGCTTCCATGACGACGTGTAATTAAACCGAAGAAAAAACACATTTTACTGTAATTATAAGTATGGCTACTCGTACACAGTAGTGGATGCTATCTGTTTCTATATTCAACTATAATATGATAGACTGATAGAGCAATAGAGGAAATGTTAATTTTAACAATATTTTTAGGTGAATATTGCTACCACGTGTCATTTTTTTCCCATTTTATACAGGCTTATTATAAATTAAGGTTGGGCGTGGTGATAGCGTGTCGTTAATCTTATTTTGTAATAATTCATATTTATTTTTAGTATACATAATGTGTATGTTGTTGAGTGGAAATTTTTATAAATTAAAATTTTGAAATTGTTTGATAATTACACGATTATTCATGTAAATATTTATGTGAAACTAACATGGATTAGGTATTCTAACACTATACCTTCTAATATACCTAATAATTAGGTATTCAACGTTATCTATAAATTGTATCATATTTTTTTGAATTCTTGCATCCTTCTGAGTTTGTAATTTTGTTACCTCTGTTTGAATTGATTTGAAGTTAAAAGATTATTATAAAATTAGAAGTGAGAATTTGAACGACAGAATGTGCAGAGACCATTTGCCTCAGGAGACTTGTTGGTTCGTCTGTTTAAAATGCAGAAGTTAAATATTATGATCCTGATTTTCTATTTTCAGTATTCCTATCGCGTCAAAGTCAACATAACACAAAAATATTACACAAAACAAACGGTTTCACACGGTCATTATCATTGCCTCGGTTTTGTTACACCCTTATATATGCGAGGTCGGTCGTCAGAGAAGGAAGACGAACAAAAATTTCGCATCTTTTTCAAAAATGCACGAAAAATTAATCTGTTGACGCTAACGACGGTTTGGTCAATCAGTTTGTCTGATGTTAAATTGGTAGTTAATCATTATATTATAATAATATGATCGCCGGTTAATATCATTTCGTTGTTATAATAATATTATTATTTATTAACGGCATTCGACGTGTAACCTGTCATTAGTTTCACTTGCCTCCCTTTCCTTTCACCTCGGGGCTTTCCGTCTGAGTCGCAGTGGAGGGGAGGGGACGTAAACGATGTGTTTAAAACATCATCGCCGTGGGTGGCTCAAGCGCTTAAGACGACAAAGAATACGTCACATAGCTTCCCCTCTCTCACTCTCTCTTTTTATATATTTAAGTTCTTTACGAGCTCTGAAAACGCGTGTGTGGGTATATATATTATATGAGAGTAGTCAACGGGACTTACAGTGTTCGTTTGTTGAAGAAAAAAAGAAGGCTTTTCCTGAAACAATAGGAATCTCAATAACAATCGCATACAGGGTCTCTAAAAACCGGTACGCTCCTTGGACGACAGGCGTATACGAACGATGTAATACTGCATACAACGACAACGTCGTATTACTTATATATAGGTACCTTAACTATAAATACATTTATAGTTTACAATTATTATTGTTACTATATTCAAACGTTTTGCATCTACTGATATTTATATTAATACGTCTTTACAAAAAAAAAAAAAAAAAAATGACACCATGACTGACCATTTTGTATGTATAATAACTAATAATTCATGTATGCAGTAAATATTAGGCGTGTATATTGTATTATTGTATGCACATGGTATACGTCATACATGATGAGCAATTTACTGATGTAAAAAATAGTTATGTTTTTCTACATAGGTTTACCCACCACTATAGTATTATTATTGTGCGTCTGTGTCTATTAGATTTCATTCATGAGCTTATGAGATTATAATTTTTGTTTTTCTTTCGGACTAAACGAGTTCATGACAAGACGTAAGAAATAACTAAATCGTTAACTCTGTAATACAGATTATTTCTATAATATATATTATGTAAGTGCTCACAGTATACGATAGAGTATTATAATAAATTAATACATTATAATCGAATAGTAAATGTGAACCTATTTAGTAGAACAATAAATCATAACAATACGAGAAATTTCTAATCAAATTGGTTTATCGGATTTGGGTCCAACGAGTGGGATCAGAACTAATAGTAATCTCATTTCTGTTTAGGTATGCATGATTTATCGTAACTTTTCGTGTTATTATGACTTTACTCTAGTTATCAAATACCTACACACCAACGTAACTTGTTCAACCAGAACAATGACGTGATTCAAGGGGATGATTAATGGGTTAGGTTACTGTGTAATCATAAAAATGATTTTAATGACATAATGATGATATTCTATACTCATATACACTTTTGTACCTACTTAAAATACCGTGGTCTTTATGAAATGCGTTTGTATTATTTTATTTTTTAACCGGCATGGACATACAGGCGATATATTAGTCCTCGAACAGGTTTAGTAGAAAATAATTTTCAACAACGCGTTTGATATATCATAATATATGATTCATACATTTTTATACCCACATAAAAAAGGTGTACCCGCTTGATACATATAAGTCGAATATTTTTTACTGTAACAGTATTCCCAGTGATATATATATATATATATATATATATATATTCATTGCGTTTTGTGCGAATCAATATACGCATTGTTATTTATCAATAATAAGTATGGGCAAATGTTTCAAAATATTATTTGCGTTCGATAGAGTTGTATTGCCACTATCAATAGTATTGTGATATAATGATTTGCTGATATGACGCGTTATTTTTTAACTAGGTAATAAAACATTTCGAGGACATTTGTAATGTGCGTATTGAGTGTTTGCCATTCGTCAACCGTCACCCATTGATTTGATAGCGACAAATAATACGACTCAATGGAAATTCGAGTCGTATAATAATATCGCGTTTCCGGCGGAACTTTACAAAAAAAAAAAAAAAAAATTGAAAGAAAGAAAAAGAGAGAGAGAGAGAGAGAGAGAGACAGAAAAGAACGACATAAGAATTTTTTGGCAATACGTCTAACCGCGCGTGCCGCCGCTATAAGTACAACAATGCACATTATTCGTTTGGCGTAGTACGTGATATTCGGATATAGGCATCCGCACACACCATCGAATTCAGTGTGTACGTGTAAGTGCATGTCTCGGAATATTATGTAAAACGTACACGAACTCTTGTGAAGTCGCCGCTTATGCTTTTGCATATATTATTTTCGAAATCTTCTCCGGCCATTAAGTCGAGTCGACTCAGCGAATCTTGTCGGCCCGTTCGCGGCGAATTCAAAATCAAGATAACGCGCGTTCGGGGCACCCCCGCAGGTTTTTGACCTTTTCGTGGGAATTATTATTTAGACGCGGCCGGCATCACGTAGACCCCAACCGTAGTACAGTACGGCGTAATTTTGTCTAAAATCGTAAAAACAATGGGCGACCGCCGGGGAAGAATCGAGGAGATATTATATGATATGAAGAAAACGACCGTTGTCGCGATAAATAATTATAGTAATACTCACGTAATGTGGATACAATATAGTATAATAACAAATACGATGTACGCGTAACACATAGGTACCCATTATCGTGCAGTTGAGACGAATCGGAAACCGTATTAACGTTTATTCCTCTTAATTTCTCTCGCTTTAACTATTTCGAGCAGCCGTGTATCAAATTAAATACGTATAATGTATACACTACGCAGTTAACTACCCGTTTCGCGCGTCCTTTTCGGCCGACATACGTACCTGCGCTCCAGCATTCGAGCCGTATTCTATATTATGTTATAAATAATGGGGGGTTACGTGTATATAATTCATTGTAATAATACCGACGACGGAATAATACAACTCAAACCTGGTATCAATTGTATACCTTACGCATGAAATAAAAAATAAAAACTGAATGCCCTCGATAATTACAGATTATTATTCCCTCGCACATTATTGACATTTTTTCCGCGGTGTAAAGATTTCCTATAAAATATCGAACCTAACGATTCATTAATATCAACTCCAAAAAAAAAAAAAATCACAACTATTATTATCGCGTATTTTTTAACGGTTTATTATTATGCTCTGTACCACTAGTACTCACTGCAGTATAATAATATAATGTATCGTATATTGTTTGTTCTTTATCGACAGTCCCTTAAGGAAATCTGTACGGGGAGAAATAACCCACTAACGTTTTTGGGGCGTGTGTATACTCCATTTATTATCGTTATACGGACATAATATATATGTATTCAATTCTTTTGTCTCCGCGAGTATATCCCTTTTCCGGACCTTCGCATCATTATTTTTTTTCCTTCGACATGTACGACGAATTATTATTATCATCATAGACTCGGTCCATAGAAGTTTATTTACGTCCCTCCAGTCCGCTTATTTTTATACACTTAAGAATTATTTGTTTTGCGTTTAAGTTTAAAGATGTGATTTATAGTTCGGCGAAAGATGTCAAAAACTTCAGGTGGGGTAAAACAACAATATTTGTCATTCGAACCCCCAAGTTCTATTCTCAATCGTACAATTCAGATGATCCAGTTTAGAGGTTTTTACGGTGAGACTTATTTTTTTACATGTAAAAATCTTCGGAAGTATTAGTATTAAGAAAAATCTGAATGCACTATTAGAACGAACAATAAAGTTTCTTTTAAATTCATGTTTGAGTATCTAATATTATTTTGAGTAGTCTTTGTCTACTATTTAATCATTCCTGAAAAGAGAAATTAAAATATTTCGGAAAATAACAATTTATGATTTTCACAGTCGATAATCGGACTTGAGATTTCTATTTAGAAAACGTTTGTTGTGTTCGAATTATCTAATCACTTCCCCCTAAAGTTTCTATAATAATATCTTTCGCCAATCGTCCTGTATAAACGCGTGCGCACAATATCACGTCGTTTCATAATATGGGTATGGCCAAAAACGATTGACGCGTCATGGGCCAGCTATAGTCTGACCGTCACTGTCCCTCGATAGAAAGCTGCACCGATTTAGGAATTATTTAATATAATATAATGACTGTCGAATCATTCAGTCCACTGTCATGGGGTGTTTTTCGACGGTATTCACTGAACACGCGCCGCTGTATACACACGAGATAAACCGATCTGGGAAATGACACATAATTCACCTTCCGGTCAATATAACACAAATCGCGATTCGTTCTGACGAAACCCCTGTAAAATTGCAATTATTGCTATTTCAGTTCCGCGTGTATTCCGCCCGTAGCGTAGCTGCTCCGCATGCGATTAAAACGCATTATGACGCACAAATAAATCCGTCGGCCGAGCGCGTTCAAATCTACTCCAACTCGTCGTCGTTATATATAAAACGCGTTTGGCTGTAACAAAGGGCGGCATGTATTATATTATTATTATTATTATTATACGTATGCAGTATGAATTTATAGACATTTACATTGATAAAAGTTGTGACAAGGCTGCGGTACTGGCGACGGGATGGCGTCGATATTGGTCGATTTTTTCCCCTTTTATAATAATATTTTATTTAATAAAATTAATGTATTGAATAATACGTCAGCAAGGACAACGCGGCGCAGGCGAAACCGTCGTCATCGGATTGACTCCCATATAAGGCTGCTCACCGGGCAGCTTTCTCATTGGTTGCACTGCGTTCTCTCACGCCGCCGCCGCCGCTGATGACGATTATTATAACACGTCTCGTAAAAGACCTCGAATGACAAAAAAAAAAAATAATAATAATAATACGTGTCGTTCTAGAATAACGTCCTCCGGGGAATCGTAATAGCGAACACAGCAGTTCACCCTGTCATCTCCGATCGCAACTGATATATATCGGGGGTGGCTTTTAAGAGCCTCGATGAAAAGGAGTCGAACTTGATTAATTAAGGGTGAACTCATAAAGTATATTTTATACATGCTTGTTACATACACATACACATGTTCATAATAAATATATTATGACAACTATACTTTGTGACTGCATTCAAAAATGATGTAAAGATATAAATGTCGTGACACTTTAGACTTTCGAGTAAAGATATTCAGAAAAAAACGTACATAATGGCCTCGATATTCAGTTACATTGACAAACCGGATGTAATGACCTAAAATTTACGGTCCCGGCCCAAATCCTCTGCTTTATATGCTAATTTTTAAAATTTATTATGGTGATGACGCCCTCATAACGACCATAATGTGTTACAACGTTTATTTTTAGTGAGTTTAAAATAAAATATTAATTATTTTTAATGCCGATTCATAAGTAATTCTTGACATTTTTTTGAATGTGTGATTTTTTTAACAATTAAGTCACTTACATCTAGATTATTAATACTGTATAGTTATTAATATTTATTTATAATATTATCGTGTACAGATTTTTATAGACACTTTTTGAATTTTAGTTGTTGTACGACTAGCTATTGGTTATAACGATTAGTTTCTTCTGTATATTTGATATTTGAACGTTACTTAAAACGATTACTACATATTTAAAGGTATTTAAAACGGATCTTATAATTCACCAGGTTAAGTGGTTATCGGACTTATTGTAAAAATCGTGTTAGTTGAAGTTCAATCAAGTTGACATTAGGTTTTAAAACTAATAACAATTGCAAAATGGCCAATGTTTTCTCGTGTTCGTCACTCAAAAAGTGCCTACACTTGTATCACTCTATAGTCAATACGACTCTCGTTCCATATCGTTCTCACCGTGCTTTAACGCAATATTGTGCTCATTCAGTGGTCGGTGCTCGCAAGTGTCACACGACTATGGTTGCTAGATTTCAAAATACGAGACCAAGAAATAAATAATGTCTATCTACCCCCTCCCCCCCCTAAAAAAAAAACAACTTATTATTTTTTTTAATGAAAATGTTTTTAGTTCATTTCTGTATGAATATTTTATTACATTTGAATAATATTTCAACAGCATAGGTTAATAACAAACGTATATACTAAATTAAAGTACAAACGATAACATTTTAGATCTTGAGCGATAGTGAGGAATGTATTTAAACTCAATAATATGATAAAAAAAAAAAAAAAAGTTTTATTCTTTTTGCAGTACCTAGTCCAGGGATGGCGAACCTATGTCACGCGTGTCACTGAGTGACACACGCACACAATTTCAGTGACACGTCAATTAAAATACAATTCGTAATTTTTAATTCACTTTCAATGAAAAAATCGGAAAAATTATATATTTATACTAACGTGTAATAGTACATATAAGTTAAGTTTGAATTTAACAATGAATAAAATCCTGTTTATATGTGTTTCTTCACAGTAATTTAAGCTACTAGCAAAAAAATAGAAATAAAAATTTGCCGGCAAAATTGCTGACACGCATGGAGAATAAAATTGAAATTAAATTTTTTATCTGACACGCGGATACCAAAAGGTTCACCATCCCTGACCTAGTCAGTAGTCAATAGGAATAAAATTATAAAATAAATGTCACAATAATTTTATAAAAATACGAGTAAGTATATCTTACATATACTTTAATCTTACAAAACTAACTGGTTGTTGAAGTTCATGATCATGGTGTGTGATATTTATTCGAATAATGAAGTTTTTTAATAGTGACCGATATCCTAAGAGTCAAAGGGATATTATATTTTATTGTATTTGTATTTTTTTGAAAAACTGGACACTTTGGTGTCCCGAAAAGAACGGGACATCTAGTTAAAATACGGGATGTTACCGTAATATACGCGAAAAACGTCTGGCAAAACCCTGCGTACGACCAAAATCGTCTTGGACGCATCCGGTGTGAAGTTCGCAATATTTATTATTCGCATAATTATACGCGTAATCGTATACCTCTACCGCGGTCGTAGGTCGGGCTCATTGCAGTGCGCATTGTCGCAGATCCCAGGGGACAATGCCTGGGCACATTATTTTAATACCATTACTATATACGTTGCGAGCACGCGCGTGTGGAGAAGACACGCGAAGCCGACAAAATACACAGAGAAAGTCCGCCGTCGTTGTCGTCGTCATGTGGCGGTCGGTCGCACGAAGAATTCAGTTTCCATACATGGCGTTTGCTTACGGTAAAATCGGCAGCAACGGCCAGTGGCAACTAGCAGCAGCAGCGACCATGTGTGTGTGTAAATTGTTATAAGGCGTACTGTAATATTATAACCTTGCCGGACCAAAGACGTTTTATTCCGTATCATACACACGCGCACGTTCGCGCGTACACACACTTATGCACATATGTACACACACACACACAATCAATCGTACAGGTTTTATTATTTCTCCAAAGCAAATAGCAACGAGTACACGTGTATAATATAATATTTGTATAAGACTATCGTGATGACCAAGTCAAATGTCGCGAAGACATAATGAGGATGTTGACGTGTCGTAACTGATCGACGGTCACCGCCACAGTTTAGTATCTATCCTTTGGACGGAATGCGTCCCTTTTTTCTTTTTCGTCTTTCGCGCGCAAGACGGTCGTCAATGGTTGTACATAATATCACCACACTCCATTGTACTTTATGCGAATTTTTGCCACGCTGCCACGTTTAAAATACTAGTTTGTGTGTTATTTTTGCGGCGCCTGTAATAATATAAAACCGCAAAACCGCACATAATGTCGCAACACACGGAGTGACGATGACGACGACATCTTGACATTTTGAACCGCAGTCTTTGCGCGCACAAATCAACCGTCACCGCCGCCGCCGCCGCCGCCAGTACCACTCCTCCACATATGTATCAAGTTACAAATATTTGAGAATTTAGTACTTTTCTCGACCCATCGTGACGTCACGTAACGCGCACGGCGGCGGCACTAACTTCTACAAATAGGGACTAATTATTGTTTAAAATTTCCAATGACCCCCACAGTTAATTAAGCTCGAGATATTCGTGTAATTAACCGCAATTAACTCGCGTAAACATGTTATTTGCGATGCTCGTGTGCGAAAAATACCCGACCTACCTCATTCGTTTTTCCGTAAGTCAACATGAACTCTATACGATGAGATAATATTTATATTCATTTAATTAAATTATTATATTTTGAACATACAAAACGTTTTCGATAATGTCTGAATATAACCGTCGAATAAAAATAGAATTCGAAATCCCCGTTTGGATTGACTAAAACGAACGTTCGAAAATAATATAAGCAACGAGAAAAATAAATTCGGTTTACTATTATTATTTTTTTTTACGTTTCATTTAATTGCGTTTAACTGAAAAACGGTATGTCTAGAAGGAATCCGGCGCGTACATACCTCGGAGATGAAATACATTTTAATGAGTATTCCTCGGAATGTCGGGTTGTGGGGCCACGTAATGATGACAGTCGCATATGATATACACCAGTCACAAGGATGATATACCGTATGGTGGACGGATTCAAAGTAGTATAACGTTAGAGCTCATTGCTCGTAAACGTTTAAAGCAGCAGGTCGTTAAGTAGAGGAGTAAAAATGACTTCTTCTTTAATAATCCTCACCTGTCGTAAAAAAAACGATGATACCACAGAAAAACGAATTTCGACGCGTACATTACGATTTGGTCATTTTTCGATCAATTTGTATCCAAAATGATTTTATTGATTAGCACTTCAACGTCAATTATTAATATTACCTCTTATTGAATTAATATTTTTAAAAAATTTAACGTCTGTAGAATCAACTGCTACAATTGAAATGAACTGATGTGAATCGATGTTAACCATTTTATTTACTAGACATTGCATTGTATTTGATTGAACTTGTAAATTATGTTTGTTGTAACTAAAAATAATTAATCAAAAGTCGTAAACCGAAACTAGACAAACGCACATAGAGTTTATTGAATATCAAATTAAATTTTTTTCAAACAAAGTAAATTGCATACATAATATTAAATACATTGCATTGTTATGTGCGTGATATTATATTCTGTTGATTTATTTAATACTACTTAGGTAAATGGGTACTTAATGGGATTGGAATTTATTAATTATAATATCAAATTATTTGATTACAAATATCGTCTTGTTTTGTACATACATCGTGTATGTACATTGGGTATGAAAAAATATATTTATACCATATTTATGACTGATATATTATAAAACCGTAATAGAGAGGTATAAATAAATAACGTAAAACTAATTTCGAAATCTGTACTATCTGTTACACAGATATTGCTATGGACTGGTCAGACCACGCTCTCTGGTGGCCGAACCGTAATTCGTGGCTCACCAGGACCCGATCGACATTGGATCAGTACGGAGTGCAAGCGGACGCAAAATTGCAATTTACGAGAATGCACAAAACTGCTCGCATCCAGTTGCCCGACCTTCGGTACGTGGATATGCGGGTGGATTTTTCCATCAAAACATTCAACGCCGTCATACAGATATGCAAAGAGCTGAGTGAGTACTTCCAAAAAAATTGACTAATAAAAAATTGTCATATACAATGTAATGAACATATATAGTACAAGCTTGTATATATGTATAATATATACATAGGGTGTATCACGAAAATCTGACGAATGCGATTTAATCTCACGCGCATATATTCAAAACACTAATGAAACAACATTTTTATGCAAAAAATAATATTTTTCATTTTTTATTTACATGTTCTTTAAGTTCTTTTAGCTACGTTAAATGACAACCACCGTTTAAGACTTAAGGTTAGGAAAGAAAATATTTTTAAACCTGATTTTTTTTCAACTATATTTTTAGAGACATATAAACATTTGAAGCTTAGAGTAACGGAGTGAGAAGCAAGAGTACCATTGTAAGAATTCACTAACATTAATCTACTACTCTAAATTTTAAATCTTATATATTTCTAATATATGTCGAAGCTACTGGGTCCATTATTTAAAATAATCAAAATTTTCAAAATTAATATTATCTATTACAATATTAAGTCAAAAAAGTGGTGATTATTTAAGAAAACTTTCAAAAATAGGTAGATAAGAAAAAAGTTATAATTTATGTATTATATGATGTGATATCGCATATGCCAAATCTTTGTGATCCACTCTGTAAACAAAATGAAAGCTCTCTAAAATGAAATTCTAAGTGTTGAATAAAATTTGCAATTAGCACAGGTTTATATTATTTTGAAATTCGATATGAAGACCATTAAAATTTCTGATTTATGTAGTATTTCCCTTTTAACCAAGGATCTTTGATAGAAATTACTAAAAATAGGATTTTAATGACCTAAAAAACTTGTAAAATTTACCTAAAAAATATAAATATGCCCTAAAAAAATATCAAAAATGACTTTATAAAATAATAAAAATTCGTTTAATTACCTAACTATTTAAATTAGTGAACATTTTTAATTTAAAACAAATTTAGAACTATCATTACGATTACATTAGAAAAAATGTACGGGAAAATAAAATTCATTCGGTATTTACACATGGGCAAATATTTTGAAAATTAATGTATTACAATAAATGTTGAAAATTTGAAATGCTTACAGATGTTAAATAATACATTTACTTTCAGTGGCTACTGTGACGTTGCCTACTGCAAAAATTTTATAATAGTTAATTGAAATCTACAGAATTGACATAACATTAGAAAAAATAAAGTAAAAATGTGTTTAAAACGAAAAAAGCGAAAGTGCGCTATGAAATATCAAATAATAATCACATATTCTAAATTGTTATGAACTAAAACAAATTTGTGGTTTGATTAGCATTGTATAGGACTTGTTAAACAAAATGCAAAAGTCATCAAGGTCCTTTTCCCTATAATATAATGTAAGTATGATATATGTAATTCCCCAGGTATTTTATAGAATAGGCAAAAACATTCTTATTTAATGAACTGGACAACTAGAAATCTTATAAATATATCCAAATAGTGAATAAAAATACATTAATAATATGCCCGTATTTAATTTTTGACTTGTTGAAGTATTTTTTTTTAATTTGGATAACTAAAAATAAACATATATTTAAGTGCATAAATTTTATTTTTTAGTACATTTGTTTATGATTTTATGGACATAAAGTCCTTGGTTATTAACTTATTACCATGGTTGGAAACTTATAGCTTTAGCACACTATGATTTATTAGGTGCCAAATATATCAGAGTGCAAAAAAAATCCGCATCGTATTGGCACTCGAACTAAATAAAATCAAAATGTGGAAATAAAATTTAATGAGAACAGACTTGAAATTACAAAAATATGTATATTATAACTACTATGGTTTCGGCATGATGCCATCTTCTGGTTACATGAATGAAAAAACGCTGTCAACATTAATAAATTAACAATTAATATTTTTCAGTATTTATTGCACATCAGATTTATATCAATAATCTGTCTAAGAGAATCGTGGTCCTCAGTTCAAATTACTCCTTTATGCCATGTATTTTTTTTAGATTCTGAACGTAGTGAAGAAGCTTATGTTTTTACAATAATGTTTATTTTTTTTTTAATTTTTTTCATCCCCTGTAAACACTTTTTTGTATAGAAATACTGGTCCAAAAGTTTCGATCAGTAACTTTATAGATCCATAATCGAACCCAGATGGTACTTTTGACAGGTCATTTTTTAAATTTCTCAATATTTTTTTTAATAATGCGAAAAAACTGAAAAAAAATTTTCAAAAAATGGCAAAATATGCGATTACCGCAATTTCCGTAAAATTAAAAATTACTTTTTGACGTAACTTCTAAAATAATGCAGCAAAAGACTTGAAATTTTCACCAACTACTAAAAATAGTGAAGAAAATACTTCATAAAAATTTCAAAAAGATATGATCAATTTTGAGTTAAGTGTAGCATTTTGAAAATTTTGGAAATATTTAATTTTTTGTTAGTTTTTATGTAATAAAATTTTTGATTTTTGATATTAAGACTTGAAAATTTAATATTATCTTACTGACATATATGTCTACTTGACCTGAAAAAATCTCGAAAATCGTTAGTCAAATTTTTTTTTTATAACCGTTTGAAATTAGAATTTCGACTTAAGTCGTTAGTTTGACCTAAAATTACGCACTTCAACGTACATATAAGAAAATTGGCCAAACCGATTGTTTTGAAATTTAGTGTCTAGATAGAAAATTTCATTGCGAATATTTTGGTGCAATAAAATTTCTTACGGACAAAGAATTTAACATTTTATAAGGGTAAGACTGAAAAAAACTCGAAGAAAGTACGGACACTAAAAGGTATTTGTTATTCGCTTATCTTAACCTACGTATTTTTCGACGCTAAATTTAATACGATACAAGTTAGTAATTATGGTGTGGCCTTTGGACTGCCGCCCAATTACATTTCTCAAAGCCACAACGCCTTATCAGTTGTCACATATTACATGGACTGCCATGTATATGTATACACTATTATATGTATATGTATACATGTATATTGTATATGTTTATGTTTACACTATTAAATAACAGTATCTACTATTTTATATTTATATTATTATCTTCCTTCTTTATATTTTTAACTTCCCTCGTTCAGAATCGTTTTATTGAAGAAATGATTTATCGTTTCTTTAAAATTCCATACACCCGTCAAAGAATCTCACCCGTCGTGCGAAGAACACCCATCGTGCGAAGTATGTCCCGCTTTTTTTATATTTTATATTCATTTAATTTCTAAAAGCCGAACATAC
>JAIPRM010000380.1:0-21391 GCA_025469315.1 Stegophylla sp. TES_Ste_2020 | reverse complement strand
TTCATTTAATTTCTAAAAGCCGAACATACTTCGCACGATGGGTGTACTTCGCACGACGGGTGGTATTCCCTTGACGGGCATATTAAATTTTAAAGAAACGATAAATCATTTCTTCAGTAAAACGATTTTGAACAAAGCAAGTTAATAATATAAGAAAAAAAAAATTGTTTGAAAAATGTCCAAAATTTTTTTTCATATTTTCAAAATTTTCTTGCGCCAAAATCTTTTTTAATAGGATTTTCTATCTATGTTTAAATTTTCATAAAATTCTGATCAAAAAATTATGGTTTTCGAGTCGTTTTTGTCGAATTTTGGGTAGTTTTTTCCAAAAAAAACATTGAAGAATTGAAAAATTCAAAAAATGACTTGTTTAAAGTACAATCTAGAGGCGAATCGGGTTTCAAAAAGTTATTGATCGAAACTTTTGGACAAGTATTTCTATACGAAAAGTTGTACACGGAAAAAAAAATAAATAAAATAAACATCATTGTAAAAACACTTGCTTCTTCACTTCGGTTAGAATCTAAAATATGTACATACCTACATAACTAAAAAATATGTGTCATAAATTATAAAAATATATATTATCATTATTACAAATATAAGTAAATGTTGTACGAAACTCACTTTATATCCTACTCTGAATAGTGGATACCTTCGAATAGCGGTCAAAATTTCAGTGACCGAGAGAGTACAATATTTAGATGTTTCTCTGTATATTGGTTAGTGGTTATTGACATAATTTTTTCGAAACGTTTAGATATCAGACACCCGGAAGAATTGTCTCTTAGTAAACCATTGGAACCATACCATCTGAAGCACAACATGAAGGAAATGCAATACAACGGCGGTCAAATGCCTTCTCCAGATACTAACTCGTTCGTCGTCAACAGCCAGAGTCCGTCTGGTTCCACAGGCAGCTTGGAAATGACGTCTTCGCCTTTCATATGCGCTCCTCTAAAAAATTCTACTCCGTGTAGCTCACCGTCGTCTGTGAGTGCTATTATTTATTATAAGCTAAATATCGTTTATAGAAAATGCTTCATGTTGTTATTTTTGTTTTATAGCAAAACGGCACTTGGAAAAAGGGATATAGTAAACAGGAAATGAATGGAAACGTGACGTCACTAGAACTTCTAAACGGTTCTCTCGATACGTCACTGGCTAACAGTCCACACTCTCCAAATCAAGACGTACGAAATAAAGTCTTAAAACCAAAATCGCTGGTAGAAAAAGCTAGAATGAACGTTGGGTTAGTAATAAATTTTTATTTTTTAATTAAAATTTTCAAATTTGACAAAATTTTGTTTTACAAAATGTATTTTGAATACAGGTGGTTGGATTCATCACTTTCGATTATGGAACAAGGTGTCAGGGAATACGACTTGTTGAAATTGCGGTTCAAATTCTACTCGTTCTATGATTTGAACCCCAGACTGGACTCTGTGCGCATCAACCAGATATATGAACAAGCCAAATGGAGTTTACTCAGTGGTGAAATTGATTGTACTGAAGAAGAAGCTTTGATGTTCGCTGCTTTACAGGTAGTTATAATAATCATACCACAGTGTTCGTAGTCAAAATGTAATTCCACCTACAAAGCAGTCTAATGTACCAATAATTATTAAAACTTAAAATTTTTATTTATATTTCATGCAGACCCTATTAAATTTACTATGTACTCAATAGTCGCAAATTTATTGAAATTATGAGGTATAACTCTGGATATGCTTATAATTCTTTTTTTTTTAATTTTAGGTCCAAATAAATCTTAAAGCTAGTGTCCCACAACCACTAATCGAGTCATCGGGTGGGGATGACGATATCGACGCTGCTCTGTCAGACCTTCAGATCACACTCGAAGGATTCCAGCCACCGAATAACGTAAACAATTTGAGTCACGCGCCAGAGCTGTCTGATTATTTGAGATTCTTAAAGTGAGTGTAAAATATACGTCAATTGTTGCGTCGCGCAATCAAAAATGTTAAAAACGGTGCATTATAATTGGAAATTTTTTACAGGCCCAAAAAATTTACTCTGAAAGCGTTCAAACGATATTGGTTCACATGTCGGGATTTGCACTTGAGGATGTACAAAACGGCGGAGGACGTCGTAATGGGCGCACCGCCCGTGCACAGCGTTAGTTTGAAAGGATGCGAGGTGACGCCTGACGTAAACATTTCACAAAATAAGTTTGGCATTAAGCTGGAAGTACCTAGTTCAGATGGCATGACCGAGATGTGTATTAGATGTGAAAGCGTAAGTTTTCTAACTCATAACGCTGCACTAATCGTGCACAATAATCTCACGAATAAAACCTTAGCTATAATTATTTTTCGTTCGGTTGTATACGCGTATGTATAGGAGGAACAATACGCCAAATGGATGGCTGCCTGTAGGTTGGCTGCCAAAGGACGCTCGTTATCCGATCACACTTACGAGTCTGAAGTCAAATCTATCAAGGCGTTCCTCGAGATGCAACACCCGTCCGTCCTCCAGTCGCCCGTCATTAGCCCATCGTCGTTGGACATCACAGTCGAGGACTACGTACCGCACAGGTTTTCCAAAAAACTGAAGGGAAAGGTACGCTTGACTGAAAACGATTTATCGTTTATGATTTAAAGACATACTTAACAAAACTATAATAATATGCAATGTTAATTATCTGTGCTGTAGCTCGTCCAGCGAATACTCGAAGCGCACGCCAACCTCAAGGAACTGACTTTGATGGAGGCCAAGATGAACTACATTAAAGCGTGGCAGTCGCTGCCGGAGTTTGGAATCTCGTTGTTCGTCGTCAAGTTTATGGGTCACAAGAAAGAGGAGCTTTTGGGCATTGCGTACAACCGATTGATGCGCATGGACATTACGACCGGCGATCACATCAAGACATGGCGATACAACACGATGAAGGTATGTCAGTAAAAACGGTGTGACATACTCATTGGCACAAATCACAGGGGCGCTAAGAGTGCTTACCACCCCTGAATTTTAATGTTACCACCCTTAATGTAAATTAAACTTTTATTAAATAAAAGAAATTTGTTTTGCATAAAATGATATAATTGATTTAGATTTATCGATTTATAGTTTATTTTATTTCATTAATAAAGATGGTACCAGTACTTGGCCGTAGCTCCTTATATCTTCTAAAGTTTGTTTGATGCAGATCCACTAGTATTTTTAAATAATTTGCGCCCATGAGCATTCTTAAGCGTCCCTTACCCCGAAACTATGTTAAATTTTGATATTGTTTTCTTTAATACACAACACTGCATAATATTGAACTTTCAATGTACCTAATTTACGAGTGTTGCTCATTGCAAATAGGAATTAAAAGTTCCTACTTCGATTCCTCGGTATTTAGTATTAATTAGGTATTCACAGTTCGAGAAATTAACAAAATACCTAAAAAAAATGTATCATTGAAATTTTCATACTTCGCACAGAACTATAGAGTCAACGATTTTTAATTCACTATTCAAACATTGAATTAACACGCACATTAGTCATATTGATCAATTTAGAAAACATAATTTTGGATTCATGCATGTAAAATCGTCCTGACATGGTTGGTTCTTACGATAGCGCTTTCATACATTCTATGATTAATATACATATTATAATTTGATTGCAATACCATTGTTACCTAATATTAAAATCATCTGTTGCGTTGCGTTTAGGCTTGGAACATAAACTGGGAAGTAAAACACATGATGGTGCAGTTCGAAGAAGGCAACATAATATTTGCGTGTCAGTCGGCCGACTGCAAGGTGATACACGAGTTCATCGGTGGTTACATTTTCTTGTCAATGCGTTCTAAAGAGGTGAACCAGTCGCTCAACGAGGAGTTGTTCCATAAACTCACCGGAGGATGGTCATAGACCAAAGGCGGCGTGATGACGAGAATTCGTCCACCCCGTCCGAATTATATACGAGGCAATCATCAAGAGAACAAGATAAAAATAAAAATAATAATGTACATATTATACGCGTAGTATTTACTTTATTTATTTTTCCCCATGTTTACCTCTATACCGTCAGATGTGTTGTAGTCTTAATGATTTTTGAGAGGAGATATTATATTGTTTGTTTCCTCGATTTTTTTTTTTTTTTTTTGTAAATTATTATTTAACAAAGAGCGTTATGTTGTTTACGTGTTCATCATTATAACATGTTTTCAACGAATATATATATATTATTGTTTATTTTCGTTGCTATATAAAAAAAAAAAAAAAAAAAAGTATTAAAACAAATAATATGTATTGAGTTAATATAATAATATTATGTTTTTAAATGGCAGAATAATTTTTGTAGTGTAGAGTTAGGGTTATAATTTATTTTATGTAATATTATAATATTATTATGAACTGCTAATAATATGTTAATTATTGTTAAATTATAAATTAAGAGCAAAACATGTTGAAGGGTGGTGCCAACACAATACGTTTTTATTTTCGTTTTGCTTATGTATTATTATAAATAATTAATAATATTTTTAAGAATAACAATAATATATTGTTTCGACATTTTAGAATAGTTGTTACATTATTTGTGTAGGATTAAATTATTAGAATACAAAATCAACTCAATTATACAAAACGAGCTTATTTATATTATATTATTATTGTGTAGTATTAAAAATAATTAACTAACTGAAATAACATATTGTATTCCGTTAAATATTTTTATGAAATAACTACAAATTTTCATTGGATATTTTAAATACCTATAAAATTTTGCCATTTTTTAATAGTATAATTTTAAATAAGTCATAGATAGGTACAAAATTAAATTTATATACCTATAATACATATAAATATGGTGTAGCATGTACTAAATGTCTGTATATAGGTACACACACCCACATACAAAATATTTTATGTACAATAATAGTAAAAACTTACAACTATTGTTTTTCATTCTAGAATTTGCTATATTATATTACAAAATATAATATTTTATTTTTAGTTAATGAACATAATTTTATAATTAAAATGGTGCTTTATACCAAAATCTTCTTTATAACACTGTTATAACATTGAAACTTAATTGTTGTTGTCCTAATTTTGTTTTAATTTATGAATTTTTTTCATGTAAATATACTATATATTATTATATTTTATAATATTATGTTGAAAAATTATATTAAAAGGATAATAAATTAACTCATGTAAAAGTCTTCATTGTATGATGTGTTATATTTATATCAATGTCTCTCTGTACCTAATCATTGTTAATTATTTTACTGCTACAATATTACTATTTTTTTATTTTTACTTACCTCATTATGTAAATATTTATGTACTTACATGTATATAGTTACTAAGATCATACATTCTACTAAATAGTAACATAATATGTGTAACTTGGGCTCTTTTTACATGGGCAAAAATGATTTTTTACACATCTCTGTAAACATTTTTATTGCCACATCTATTTAAATTAAGGTACCATTTTTCATATTCAAATTTAATTTTCAATTTTTACAAAACTTTTCCAATTTTTTCATTTGGCTTATTTTGAGTTGAAATTTTCTAATATATGTATTACAGTAATAGACTTTAAATTTATATTAACTTTATCCAGATTATCCACATTATCCAGTAATTAATGTTAATAGATAATAATGAATTATTTGCAAGGTTTATAACATTATATACTAAAGATTGACATTAATTCCAATATTTCAATATAATGTTAATTGTATTGTAAATATTTGTCAATATTTACTTTCACATGACAAAGAACTGTGAAATTTTTTATAGCATAATTTCCCCACTATTCGAAAGGTGTATTTATTTGCCTGACTCTTCACTTTAAAGTGACTTAAACCTAACTTTAAAGCAATTGCATTGTGTGTCTATAAACTATTATAGACGACTTGTTGTCAAAATTGTATCTCTTTTTCTCCGTACGATTTATGAAAAATTTTGAGTTCAAGCGAAATTTCATAGTAATGCACAAGTCAAGATCTCGTATACTCATGTTTAAGAAAACCATTTCCAGTAAATAATTCCAATATAAATACATTAATAATATGAATTTAAATTTTGTATTTTAGTTTACTTATATAGTTTATAAAAGCCATTGTCTGCATTAGCAATTACAGCTAATTTAATAATTTCCTAGGTAGTGGATCTGTTAGTTGACTACAATAAAGTATAGTGCTTCACTAAGCTCATCATGGTTGTATAAAATACTAATATTACTACCTAATCTAACTACATTCTCCATCATTAGTGGCGATTAACAGTAATCAAACCCCAAAAATAATAAAACACAATAATTGCTGGTTTGGCTATTGATATTTACTAGAAAATAAATGTTATTTTAATGCATAATATAATTTACTGTAAATATATTTTTTTTATTTTTTTTACTGTAACATATATATTTACTACAAGTTGTGTAGATAGCAAAAAATTTTATACAGGACTCAGTATCATTATGACAAGTCTTGTACAACTTATAAAAAATAACAATTATTATATTAATATAATAATTTTAATTTTCGAGTATTTGTTTATTTGTTATTTTAATATTCAAATAATTTCTATCACTGTTAGATAGTAATATAAAATAAATCATTTAAGTATCCAAAAGATAAATTACCTATAAATCATGATTTTTATTGATTGAACAACAATTAATAATACTTAATATGTTTAATTATGAATAAATAATAATAATGAAAATATTTATATTCTAGATTCTGAGTGAAGCAAATAATTTAATCTTGGTTTAATAATGTATAAGAGTAATAATATATTAAGATATAATAATATAACATATCATAATAAGATAATAAGATTTTGACAAAGCAAAAAGCACATTATTTTCCAATGATGTGGTTTATTTTTTATGAATGTAATCTTCTTCTTTTTTTGGGGGGGGGGAGGGGGGTGATCTAGCAATAGTTTCATTTAACATCTTATTTCGTTCAGACATTTTTTCTAATTAGTAGGTATTTAAAATTATAGGGAAATAATTTTTCGAAATTCTAAATAACCTAAAATTCAGAATTTAGAAAAAAAAACCTAATTAGTTGTACAATGATGTTTATTTATTTTACCAACCATTCTCATTTTCTATAATATTTTATAGAATTTTCAAAATATTATTTTAAGGGTTAAACATTTTATTATTTTATTCAAGCTTACTTACACATAAATATAGGTATAATAGGTCTGCTTGTATTTATATTTTAAAACTGATCGTTTTCAAAAGTACAGTTGAACCTTGATTATCCGAATCACCATTATAAGAACTATCTATTATCTGAACGTAAATACATGTTAATTAATTTAATTGAACACTCTGTTATCTGAACATTATTATCTACTTATCTACTCAAACGTTTATGAGACTTAAACAAGAAGATGTAAAAGCAATCCGTCGAATAAAAATTAATATATTTGTCAAAACTTTTTAAATTATAATCATAAATGTATGTATGTATGTAAGTATCTAATGGCTTTGTATAATAATTCTATAATGATACTATTTTTACAGAAATGAAATATATGATAATAAAAACTATAGTAAATATAGAACAATAAGTCTTGAATTTAAAAAAAAAATTATATTATCTGAATTTTCACCTGTCCCAACTAGGTGTGGTCCCATTTAGTTCAGATAATCGAGATTCTAAACCTTTTTTTTTAACCCAAACTACCCAAAATGTGACAAAATAGATTTGGAAATCATCATTTTTTGATCCATACTTAATGAAAATTTAAGCTTACCTATATACAAATAATAAAATGAGTAATATTTTTGCGCAAAACAATTCTGAAAATGTGAAAAAAAAATTTAGGAATTTTTTTCTAACTATTTTTTTTCTTATTTTATTTTTTCCCTTTTCTTATTTATTAGGTAAAAAATGTAAAGAAAAGTAAAGTAAAGTAAAATAAAGTAAACCAAAAGAAATTGTTATGTAAAATAAAGTAAAGCAAAGGCAAGTCAAGTAAAGTAAAAGAAAGTAAAGCAAAGACAAATAAAGTAAAGTAAATTTAAGAACCTAGGTAAAGTAAATTAATGTATATGTTCCCCCTCAAAATATCCCGCGTTCAAAATATCCCCATTCAAATTATCTCATATTATAATTTATTTTTTAATTACATATGTATTACATAAAAGTGAAGATTTATAATTGCATAGTTATTATTTACATAATATTATATGCTTCCAAACAGTATAAATTGTTTTACAACAATATTGTTAACGAGTATATAAAATAAAAATAAAAGACAGTTATATTAAAAATGACAAATTTTTCTACAAGCCTATATTTTATCTATTTATTTATTTATTTATTCGCTCCACTCAGCATGTAAAACTACATCAACGTATTTCTACATATACGAAAATTACAAAATATAGAATATAATTATTATTTGAAAATAATATTCTTAGAACACAAATCATTGGTTTAAATAATTTAAAAATTACACTAAATTATACAAGATGTAGGTAATGTTAATTTTACATAAAAATTTGAATATGAGATTTTTCTAACGGAAATATTTTGAATGTGGGATATTTGAACACGGGATATTTTGACGTATGAGATATTTTGAGAGTGCACCATAGATAAGAAAATCAGACATACTTCGCACCACGGATATTCTTTGTTCTTCAGGTCAGATACTGTTGGTTGTTGTACATACCCACCAAAATTGATGCACCTAAGTACGAAGTATGTCAAGCTTTCTTTTTTATAATTACTTATTTACATATAGGTTATAGGTACCTATATTACCTAACAATTTTTTTGGGTTTTAAGTTTTAAAATAAAAATTGAGACAGATTTTAATGAACGATGAATTAAATGGATTCATATTCAAAATCAATGAACACGACATGAACGATTTTTATTTTGACAATGTTTACGTAGGTACCTAAACACGTATCCTATCGCTTGTAAAAATGTCTTTCCCAACAGTGATTATAAGTATTAAAATTTATGACAGGTGCAATTTTATATTTTTCTGTGTAACACGTATCATGCGTGTTATGTACTAATTATTAAAAAGCAGATATGTACCTAATATCTGTTAATTTAAATACCTGGCGAAATATAAAACGAATACAGCTTTATCCCATATGTGACAAATGTAATTAGGTCATTCAATTCTTTTTTGCATTTGTAATTATTTTAAGCACTACCCTTTTCTGCGTTTTGAATTACAACAGCAGTAGTCAATCGTTCTGTATTTTGCAGTAACTACCTCCTTTCAACTTTGAATTTAATCTCATAAGACTTGAAAGATAATGTTTTCAAATACAGTTAAGAGTAAAAGAAAAACATTAATTTTGAACCGAATAATAATAATATATTTTATATATTTTTTTTGCACAATAAGTATAACCAAATATCTGGTTATTTTTTTATTATTTTTTTATTACTATGATTAATGATAACAGACAATACTTTTTATATTGTTTTGAAAGAACAAGGGTATCAGCATCGGCTCAATGTATGTGACCTTTAGTTTCAAACCTATTTCGATGTCCAATTTATTTGAACGTTTACTTTTTCTATAGATTGGAAAACGTAACGTAAATGTATATTTTCTCAAAATATACATAAATACCTACACTATAAGTCGTTATCGCACTCGTGTTCATAAATAATATAATAGGTAGGTACGAACATAATACTTTATTATGTACCTACTATTTTATAGTTTAACTTACATCTTACCAAAATAAAAGATAAGAAGTACCTATACGTTCAAGATTTTCAAATATTTTTTTGTATTCTGCAGTGGTTCCCAAACTATTTTTATTGACGCCTCCCATGGATAATACAAAACAAAATAAATTACAAACAGCCCCTCAGTATTTTGATATTTTTATGTTTTAAGTTTCACCCTTGTGTGACCAAATGAATAGTCGTAACTTACCTATATTTTAATTTTATATAATATACAATTTAAAATAATGTAGGTATTTGTTTTCCGCGTACCCACTATTTACTAATGTCCCAAAATTAGGATGTGACGTGTATACATAATTATACCACTCCACACATTTCTTCTTCTCGTCTAGTTTGAACCGATATTTTTATTTTAATACCTATGTAAAAATATTCTTCTTCACACAATAAATAGCGAAATCAGCGAGTCACAAATGGACCTCAAATATGCATTATCAAGCTTTGTCGCTAACTCCAGTATAATCATATCTTATTTCGAACTTATTTCATTCTTATCATAAAAATCAGATAAAATTCCGATTATTTACATTTCTTTCGTATAGTTACGAAATTTGATGAATTTAGATTCTGAACGAAGTGAAGAAGCTAGTGTTTTTACATTAATGTTTAATTTTTATTATTTTTTTTAATTTTGTATGCATTTTTTCGTATAGATCTACTTATCCAAAAGATTCGATCAGTAACTTTTTGAAACCGAATTAGCTTCTAGTTGGTACCTTAAAGAGGTCATTTTTTGAATTTCTCAATTCTTCATTTTTTTTTTTTTAGAAAAAAACTACCCAAAATTTAACAAAAATGACTCGGAAACCATTTTTTGATCCGAACTTTATGAAAATTTAAACATACATAGAAAATAATATAAGAAAGATTTTGGTGCAAGAAAATTTTGAAAATGTGAAAAAAAATTTTGGACATTTTTCTAACAATTTTTTTTCTCATTTATTTTTTTTCCTTTATATATTAGATACAAAAAAAGTAAAGTAAAGTAAAGTAAAATATAGACAAGAAAGCCAGACATATTTCGCACCACGGATATTCTTCGCTCTTCGGGTCAGATACTTTTGGTGAGTGTGTTGAAAATAACGACTATTATTGTTCTTTATATTATTAACTTCTTTCGTTCCGAATAGTCTAATTAAAGAAATGATTTATCGTTTCTTTAAAATTTAATATACCCACCAAGAGCTTCAAACCTGAGATATGAAGAATATTCATCGCAAGAAGAACACCCATCGTGCGAAGTATGTCCGGCTTTTTTCTATACAAATTTGTACGGTTTGATTTTTTCTTGAAAAAATTTAACGAAATTACTTTTATCAAGTAATTGGAAGTTCTGATAATATTTACATCGCGTCTCCCTTCTAGATGCTTGAGCCTCCCAAGGGTGGCGTGCCACACAGTTTAGGAACCGCTGGTATACCGTACAGGCCCGTGCTCAGGATTTCATAATGGGGGGTTTGAAAAATAAAATGTGTAAAATATATACATCAATAATTAGCAAATAGTTTTATAATATACTTATATTTATTATTAATTTTGTAAGTACCTATATTAAAAGTGTTTTTTTCGTGTAATAGTGTAATTTCATGTTCTCCTAATTGCATTCGAAATGTTGAATGAAATATTATCGTGTATGTTCTATACTTCTTTTCTTTATTGTCATTATATTTTGTCGATAACGGCAACAACAAAAGTCGATAAACAGCAAACGTGAAGATAACACTATTCAATATTAGTATAGTATTGTACTATATGTTACTATATTGTATTATGTTATGTATTGTTACAAATAAGATAAATATTCCACATAATAGATCAAATGAAAAATACGATTTTTTCTGTCATGGGGGTTTGAACCCCCAAAACCCCTCCCTTGCGCACGGGCCTGATGTGATTAATATTTCAGTTGGCAATTACATTTTTTTTTCTAACTCTTACTTTTCTGTACACAATTTGTTGTCTAAAAATATTAAAATGTTACACTGAAGCTTTGCTCAGAATTTTTTGTTAAAGTAATAATTTATCGATTCTTATAAATTTCAATACTTCAACTGCGAATATCCGCGGGTCGGTATTCTTCTATTATTTTTATAATTATTTTGAAAAGGAAGAATTTATAATAGATATTATATTTACATATATTCAAACTACATACTTATAACTTCTGCCTACATATATTTAAAGAAACTAATTATATATGAATATAATAATATACTATTATTTAAATTATTTCATTAAAATATAATAAATTATTATTATATTATTTTATTAGTGATTGCCTCCTGTTAAGTATATTTCACAACTGATAAAAATTTTACGGTTTATTGAAATAAACATGAAAAAAAAAAACCCAACATACTTAGCACTATGGGTATTCTTCGCTCTTTGGGTGGGATATTCTAAGCGAGTGTCTTAAATTTTAAAGAAACGATAAATTATTTCTTCGATATTACAATTCTGAGTGAAGCTACAATATAAGCATATGATAAAAAAATAATTGTTATATTTAACAACTGTTATTTAATAATGTTGGGTACTCCATAATTATGTGTTTGTGTATGTGTGTCAGGTAAAAAATGTCATAATAAAAATACTAAAAACATTAATTATCTATTTTTATAAATTCATAAAGCTTTAACATTTGTTTAATTGTCATTTTGGTGTTCTTTTGGGAATTTTTGGGTTTATTCATATATATTATTATATTTATTATATTTTATTTTATTCGTAGTTATTCATATATTTCACATTTATTTCCCAACAATACACAGTAAAATAAAATCCATAATTTTCTTCAAATTTTATTTTTTCAAATATTATTCAAATACTATTATTATTATTTCCAATACTATTATTGAATAAAAAAGTAATCCATGTCCATTTTTATGTATAGCAATTTTTTTTTTTTTAGTATTTATTGTAAATTTTCTCTAGTTGATGAAAATTTCAACTTTCTAGCTACATTATTTTGAAAGTTATATTAAAAAACTATTTACTAATCGAATATATTACTGATCAACATTTTTGGACCAGTTTTTCAACCCAAAATCACGATTACATACATACGGGGGAAGGGAAGGGGAATCCGGATATAGTTTGCAACATGGATATTTTTCGCACTATGAGTGGGATATTCATGGTGGGTGTGTTGAATTTCAAGAAATGATAAATCATTTTTTTAATAAAACGATTCTGAGAGGAGATTCAGTTAAATTATAGTAATAATTGTGAGGAACTTAGATTATGTTTAAAAACTGTTCTTTAATAGTGTCCAGTGGTATTATATTTCTGATGTCATTTTTTTCGAGTTAAGTTGTTAAGTCGAGAACTTGATAATTGTGTGTATATATGTGTTTGTCAAGTATTATATTTCTGTATCAAAATACCAAAATCAGTTATAATCTATTTTTATAAATTCATAAATCATCGACGTTTCTTTAAATGGTGTTCTTATGTGGAATATTTGGATTTTGAGCTGTTTATAGTATCCACAATTATTTTTTAATAATCCTATCAAATGAAATTCACCATCTTTTTCTAACGTCGATAAATCCCCCAATATTATTATATTAGTATATATATATAATAGACTCTCCATGATTGTGGGCAAAAGGGGGTGGGGTGAAAGGAATATTTCTCATGCGAATAAATAAAAAAAAATTCATAATATATATTTATTTAAAAAATAAAATATGCCATTATTTGTCGAACATTTTTATAGTGTTACATTTTCATAAGCTATATGTAACATTCTGTTATGCGTAACGACCAAATGACTAAAATTAATTTTATAATATTTATTTCGGTACGTATTTCTAATAAATTTGTCTGTACATTTGGTGAATGTTTTTGAATAAACACCGTGTAAAATTTTTCGCTTGTAAAAATTTTCTTCTACCAGAGTACTGATCACATAATTCTTTATCTATGTACCAAGTTTCATAAAAGTCGATCAGACCAATTATTTTTTGTGTTCAAAAGTGTAACTGTATGTAAAACTAATGAATCTCGTTAAAATGTAAATATAAATCAGTTTTTTTAAAAAAAGTTGACTTACAATTTTCGAAATTTTTTTAGTACCGTTAGTTAAACATATAAGTATTTTTGTATTACACTTTTAGGGTCTTAATATCAAGACATTAAAATATTATGAAATAAAAACTTACAAAGAAAGAAAAATTTCTATTTCTTTCATAATTCTGTACTTACCTCAAAATTGACCAAATGTTTATTAAAATTTTATGAGGTATGTGCGTGAATATTTTTAGCAGTTGGTAAAAAAATCAATTTTCTACCTCCATTATTTTTAAAGGTAACATAAAAAACTAAAATTATATTTATAAAAATTCAGGTAATGATAAATTTTACCATGTTTTACCGTTTTTTGTCAATTTTTGGGTAGTTTTTCCATACGCTTGGAAACAGTAATGAAAAATTTGAAAAATGACTCCTATAAATTACTATCTGGGCATGACTTTGGATCTATAAAGTTACCGATCAAAACTTTTAGGCAAGCATTTCTGTACAAAAAAGTGTTTACAGAAGAAGAAGAAAAATATAAAAATAAACCTCACTATAAAAACATAAGCTTCTTTACTCCGCTCAGAAACATTAAAAAAAAAAAAAAAAAAAAACAGATTTGATTCATTGTTCGCTCCACCCAAAATCCAAAATTATGATACTATATCTTGATGAGCTAAAAGATGACTAAATAATTATTTAGAAAAATTTCATAGTCATACAATCAGTGGCGTATTTACGTCATTCTGGGGGGTTATGAGCATCAGACCATAAAAATCAAAGATTCTGGGGAATTATATTTTCTTCTTTATTATCAATTAATTTTTTTAGTATTAACACGAGTTTTTCAAATTAATTTTACCGGGGAAAAAAAAAATTAGAAATATTTCACGGGAATAAGTTAAGTAAGAAATTCAACATTTTAAATGCATACAAAAAATCCATTCAAAAGAAGTTCATTCAACAGGTAGTAGAACCGGATATAATATTATAAATCTTTTAATAATAATAAAAATAAGCATGAAATGTTCAAAGTTCTTTTATCAATTTTTTAAAATATTATCTATAAGTATATAGCAGGGGTGGCCAAAAAGTTGATCGCGGACTATCTTGTTAGAATTTATTTTTAGTAAATTTTATCAAATGTTCACCGCTGAAAAATTCGGTATCATTGTTAAACCCAATTTACTCAATAATTATTTAAGCAATATATAAAGAAGTCGGTCTTGAAAAGAAAAATTTGTTCTTAGTAGATCTTTGTCGAAAAAAAGTTTGACCACCCCTGGTATATAGTATATATAATATATATAATGTATTTGGTACTGTATAGTATTGGTCGTTCGTGAAAATCAAAAATTTTCTATCAATGTACTTAAAGCCATTTTTTTCGGAGTTAGGATTTAATTACTAAACCCGATTTCTTGTAAATCGGGCTGTTTATCTAGCTTATTTTATCCATTGTTTCATCGAATTATCGATAGTTTTCAAAGTCTGAAAAACAAATCCTTTGCAGTATCAGAAAGATGAAATTTTTACATCATGTAGAAATGACATAATAAACACACGTATATCACCCAGATCACCACTCGTAAATACGCCAATGCATACAATATGTTATTATGACGCCATTTTCGTATTTTATCGACAGCTTTCTTTTTCCTTCAATGTCATTCGATTCGGTTTTTTATACGCAATTTTTAGGGGGACAAAGTGATAAATTCGGTACTGCGATAAAACTTTATGGGAGCAGTGAATCCTCCAAGGATCACGGTGGCGAATCGGTTTGTATTATATAATATTATATTGGGTCGCATAACTGAAAATCATCAATGTTTTGTGAAAAAAACCACAGGTTTTTAGTATTTTAAAATTACCTAAGCTAATAATTGATAAAAGCCATAATTTTTAATATTATAGTTAAATAATGCAATTATAAAATTTGTTTGTCTTAATTTATGCGATGAGTTAATTATATATATATATATATATTAATAACTAAAATTAAACTGCCACTTTTTAGTTGGAAATAAAATAAATTGTAATATACAAAAATTGAAAAATATAAATAAATATATACATTATATATATATAGTGAAAAAGAAACTAATTCCAGTCATATTATTAATTATTATACGAAAAATATACATCTATATTTTTTTTCCGAAAAATGTGTTATTATGTGTCATTGGATCTAGTGGGTATACTACGAGTTGAAGTAGGTGATATACCACCAGTGCCGTATTTACACATTTTGAATCCCAGTACAAAATAAAATTGGCACCCCCAAAATACCGACAACCAGGACAGTTGTAGTCAGTAACACCCCTAAATTTAGCCTTGCCCCTCGCATCTTAACAGCCCTTATCTAATTTTTTTTTAATAATGATAACTTTTTGAATCCTACAAAAAAGGAAAAAGAAATGTAAATAAGTATAGGTACTGACAAGAAGCTTATAAAATATTACTAAAACACATTAAAATTACAATAAATTAAGTTCATCTTTGATTATTTGAATATGTTTAACTTTGTTAATTTCAATGTCAGTTAATTAATTCCATTACCACAGAACTAAATTATCAATTTAAAATAAAACTTATTTTATATTTATAAAGATATATTATTATTATTATACATACATTTTTCCTTGTTTACTATATATTTTATGTACACATATTTTTTTATGTTTAGTATAATTATTACTAAATATATAAATATTAATTTCCATCTGGGATAGATTATAATATAAAATAATAAATAAGTTAATACAGGGATTCCTAACTACTGTGCCGTGATGCAAAAGTGTGCCGCGAAATTATTCGGGTGTGCTGTTTAATTTTTGTCTAATTATGTGCGCTAAATATAATAATTAAAATTAGAATTTGTATATTGATAATACTATTTACTTAGAAATCCCCTAAAAAATAAAAACTGATAAAACATGTAATTGTTACGTTTATATTTTGATAGAGAAATATTGTACTTAAATTTAAAAATGGATAGATTAGTAAAATAGCTTAAATTAACAGATGACGGTGATGTAAATGTAAATGTCAACAATTTAAATATCGAAATTAATATTAATCAATCAATAAGTGGTAAAAGTCAAAATTTAAAAGTTAAACATAAATATGTCGATGACACTATTTATGTTTTGGATTTATGTGGAATGGTGATATTGACTGTCCTCTACCTGTTCGTATCGTTTGTGGTGTGAAAAGTAATGTAACAATGGCAAATGATTAAGTAACTATTATTAGATATATTAATAATCCTCGATCACTGATAACTGATATATTTTTTTTATGAGAAATTACCCAAAATTTGATAAAAAAGACTTGAAAATCATAATTTTTTGATCCAAACTTCATGATAATTTAAACATAGATAGACATTTAAGCGTAAGAAAATGTCGAAAATTTGAAAAAAATAATTTTGGACACTTTTATAACCTTTTTAGTATCTAACCGAATATCGTATCATACTGAAAATTACAAAAATAATAATAAAAAAAAAAAAATCGACGAAAACACCACGACGGTAACGCAAATCGAATTCAACTGATTTTTTGACTATAGTATTTATTGCTGCTAATGTCATGTAATCGCAACCGGATAATGTTCACTGATTTATCCTACTGATTGGCTAAGTCACGTTATATGGACAAATTTAATAACATCCGGATAATGTTGACGTTTAAAAAAAAAAAAATATATTAACATAAACAAAGTAATTATAAAAAGACTTAATATGATACACGTGTAGAAGATAAAAATATCAAAAGTGTACAAGGTATTCAGAAATGAATATGGTAACGTCGCTCAGGGACGGACTGGCCCACTGGGAAATTGGAATATTCCCGGTGGGCCACTGTCAATATTTAAGACTTTGCATTATATAACAATATCATTACATACGACGACGAAAAAAACATTATCTACCAACCTTTTACGGTGTTATATAGAAATACACCATAAAATTTGCCTGTACTTTCTACGATTTTTTTTCAATCAAACTCTTGTAAAATGTTTAATTACTCGTCCGTAAGAAATTTTATTGCAATAAACTATTTGAATTTTAGATAAAATTAATGAATTTCGTCAAAATTCTCGCTTCAGTTATAGATAAAAAAGCTGACTTATGATTTTCGAGATTTTTTCGTATCAATTAGACATATATGTGTGTGAGATCATATTAAATGTTCAAATCTAAGTGTCTACAATGAAACATTTAATTACATGAAAACTAACAAAAAACGAGAAATTTTCAAAATTCTGTACTTAACTCAAAATTGGTCAAAATGTTTTTGAAATTTTTATGAAGTTTTCTTTAATAAATTTTAGTAGTTACTAAAATAAATAATGTATATTATGCCTATTTGAAGATTTAAAAGAAAAAATTTTATTATTTCAGTGAAAATAATATAATTACTAAAACAATAAATTATAAACATAATACAAAGTTTGAAAGTTTTAAATAATAATACATTGTGCGTAAGTAAAAAAAAAAATATTAAAATGAAATTTCTAATACTTTCTTTCTATAAAAATTGGAAACTTATAAGATGAGTGTGCATAAATCACACCACTTAAATATCACGTAGATAGTTACTGATGGTATTTTGCATAAAATATGATAAATTCTCTTGTCGTTTCCAGTTCTATTTGGATTTAACACTATTTTATGAATTGTGACATCTAGTTTTACGATAAGACGTTTTTAAGTTCAAAGTTCAGATTTTACGTCAAAAATATAATAATTTTCATAAAATTTTAATAAAAATAAAAAAATTAATTGTAGTCGTATTTTTCGAGATTTTTTAAGTAAAATTACGAAAATCGCATTGAGAAATTTTTCCTCTCAAATTTTCAGATTATAGTCGATTTAATTAATGTATGTTATCACCTTAGTGTCTGACTTGTATTAAAAATTTTTTTTTTTGCGCTACCTTTATATTAGTGAAAACAAATGGGCCGCTGTGTATGTTATTTCCCTGGCTGATTTTTAATTCCAATTCGTCCTTGACGTCGCTGTATTTTCTTTTGTATTTTTTTATTGGACATTTTTCGCTCTCATATTATGTCTCTCATGTCTCATATGCTCAATCATAATTATAGCCATTTATTGTTTACATTTCATATGAAATTCTCGTAAAATATTTACAATACATTTTCTGTAGTGCATAATAAAATTACCACTTTTCCGCTCTACGCTTAAAACGTCAAAAATACGTCATCGGAGAGACGCGATATTTTACAGTAAAGTTGTTAAAAATATGACGTCACGCAGTGTTCGAGAAAGTCAATAATTTAGGTCGACAAAATTAGATTTTCGTAGCGACTAATTCGATCTCGCTGAAAAGCCAAGAATATAGTACAGTAAATTATTTATGGTCCACGTTGTTCGTTTTATGAATTTCGTATACAGTGGTCGAAGTGGGGTGGGACACGGAGAAATGCCAACCTTTACTTCTCTTCGTCAATATTTTCCATCCCTTCATTTATTTTTTGTAAAATCAATTAATTCCTCTCGAATTTTGGAAAATTATTAGATTTTTGTTCTAAAAACAGCAACGCTGTTTAATTTTTCTTAGAAAAATATGTCTGAATAATTTGTGTTTTCTTCATGAGAAATAAAATTCAGCGTGGGAATAATTAGATTAAAAAAGTATTTCTAAAGTAATTTCATTGTAAACAAAGGAAAGTCGATTATTATTACGTTTTCGAGAATATTTTGACAGTAAAAGAATATATCAAGTATATCAAAAGAATGCTGTGAATATTTTGATCATCTTATTATTGCTAAATATGAGTGACAAACATATTTTACAGCGACGTTCTTAGTAGGATTTAACTTCAATATCTCAGTAGATTTGTTACAAATAAAATATGTCGGTTTACCATATAGTAAATAAAAAGCGTATTTTATTTTATTTGGTATTATTCTACTTGACTTTATTATTTGATAGTACATAACTCTGTTCACAATTTAAATTGTATAAAGTTTACAATGACTTTTTTGTTTTATTTGTTAGGTTAGCATAAACGAAAAGATTCATAAATGTTTGGTCAGTAAATTGATGTTGAATATGACATCTTTTCAACAATTTAAAGTAAAACTTTTTGTGAAAACTTTAAAGTCACTTCTATCAATTCTATATTTGTCAGTTTTTTTTTTTTTATGTGTCACGATTTTTCTAGATGGTACTTCTTAAAAGAAATTTTTTTAAATTCTCAATAGTTTTCATAAAATTTGAGAAATTCTATCCAAAATTTGATAAAAATACCTTAAAAAGTATATTTTTTTAATCCAAACTGTATGAAAATTTAAATATAAATAGACAACAGTATTAGAAATTTTTTGGTGCAAGACAATTTTAAAAATGTGAAAAATAGTTTGGAATTTTTTCAACTATTTTTTTTTGTCATCAAAATATTTATTTACTATTCTCAATTAATATAATGAAATGTAAAACTAGCCGAGTACAATATAATTTTTTTTGTAATATAAAATAATATAAACTTAATTTGTTTTTAGTAAAATTGTCTTATATAAACTGAAGCCACGTTCAGAATCGTTTTATTGAAGAAATGATTTATCGTTCTTTTAAAATTTAACACACCTACCATAGTGTTCACCCAAGGAGTGAATAATAACACCCGCGGTGCGAAGTATTTCTGGTTTATTTTTTTGTCATTTAAGCCAGAGGCGGAGGAATTTTTTAAATTTTTTAAAACGGTCATCGAATTAGTTGACACGCGGGGAAAATAAATCAAAATTTTTATTTGTTACGCGGGTACGAAAATGTTCACCATCCCTGTAAACATTCGATTAGCGGCAAAAATAAAAGATTTGAATATTTTCGCAGCTCACGACCACGAGTTGTTAAAATAAAGCCGTTATTTTATGAATAAATTATAATTGCGTTTCCCTAAAATAATTTTCTGGAATATACTGTGCGTCAAACCCCGTTGACGTGTATAATAATATTATAATAACGAATAGCTTTGTCCGTCACGTTTTCCCGCGTTTCACTTTAACAATCTAACAATCGCTAGCCGTCCCGTCTGTCAGTTTCAATTAATAATAATTTGTAACATAATATTATACTGAATAGCGGATACGGCGCGAGTTTCGAGCGGTGATACCCAAAAGAGCAAACTACCAATAGCAAAAAAGAAAATCGGACATACTTCGCACCACGGATATTCTTCGCTCCTACGATCAGATACTCTTGGTGAGTGCGTAGGATTTTTGAATAAGGGATGATAAATCATTTCTTCAATAAGATGATTCTTGACGAAGGAAGTAAATAATATAAAGAACCAGGGACGCCCGTAGAAAATTATTTCAGTAGGTGCAAAAATTATTTATCCTAATATAAATACCATGGGGGGGGGAAAGTAATTATAATTAAATAAATATTTGATTTGATAAGATATATTGAATCAAAAATAAATTTTATCAATTTTCTTTACTTCAATATGGTGTATAGTAGACAGGTGTTACTAGAGAGCCTAGACTTTCTAGGTGTTACTATTCCAGTAGAGAGTTATTCCTTCATTACCTACGACAGGAACATAATAAATCTATAAATAAACAATTAAAATTTAAGGTTTTTTGTTTTCAATCAACCACAGAATGCCAGT
>JAIPRM010000379.1:47596-59293 GCA_025469315.1 Stegophylla sp. TES_Ste_2020 | reverse complement strand
AAGTAAAACTAACGAATTCAGTAGAAATTCTAACTTCAAACGGGTATAAAAAAAAAAGTTGACTAACGATTTTTGAGATTTTTTCAGATCAATTAGACACATATGCCAGTGAGATCATATTAAAATTCATTAATAAATGAAGGTTATTTTCTCAGGCATTGTTGAGTTTTTTTTTCCCAATCAATTACCTACGTAATCTGGCGATGAAAGTTAAAATTAAAGCAACTCGTTCAATTTTATTTTACTGATGTTGATGATTTTGATCGAATAAAATCATAAGTAATTTTATCAAATCATTATTTGGACGACAATAATATAGAATAAAAAAGTACTGTTGAATTTGAAATAAATAACCTCTGTATTCTTAATCTATTTCCCATTATTTTTAAATTATAACAAATATTAATTACATTTTCTGTTAAATTAGTTGTATCTGATAGAGGTGTTTACACTGTTTATATGTACCAGTTTATTTATAAGTATGGACCCTCCCCTTGAAAAATTCCTGGTTTAGCCATTGATCAGTACCTACATAACGTACTCTTTATTGGTAAATTTGTTCCAGAAATTACCGATACATTTTTGCTTTTAAATATTATTCTGGGATTCTTAAACTTATTTTTGTTCCTTTCCTACCAGTTCATTTAAATTTGGTACCAATTATAACCGTTTCCCGAAATTGAAGTAATTTTGTGAGATTATTGATGTCTGGTAAAATTTACGTTGTACAAAACGAAAATACGTCCGAAGTTTCACCTTTAATATTTGTTTATTCCAATGAATTTATTTTGACGTTTGTTTAAAGACAATTTAATTTTGATTTCATTGTAAAACTATAGAATTATATATTTATTCCTTTTTTATTTTTTTGTGAATGATATTATTTTCTTTTCGCGTATAATATGGAATAACGGGATTAAAACGGGACCACCTTCTGAAAACGGGACAAAAAGCGTCCCGTTTGAAGTTTTTCGGGACAAGGAGACATGATTGTCAAAAAAGGGACAATCCCGTTTTAAACGGGACATAGTCACCCTACGCTATGTCCAAAAAACTCTCCCAATTCTTGCCTTATAACAGCACATTCTCTTACAGCCACGCGCAACTATATTATCAATACAGCCAAGCTTCCACTATATGAAGCCAACTTCAAATCTTTACTACTTTCACCCATAACACACTTTAATGAAAACTTCCTAATCCATGTACGTAACTGTCAAACATGTGCTCTACTTAATTATGTCAACAATATTTTTCTAAATTTTATCCATAAATCCTTCCCACTTTTCATCTTAATTTTTACTGATGGATCCGTCTCTCCTCTATCAGCTGGGTATTCATTTTACATTCCGGAGTTTCACATTTCTTTCTTTAATAACCTACCACCTACAGCGTCGTCCTTCACAGACGAATGCTTCGCTCTAATTGAAGCACTCAATACTATCTCTTCCTTACCTCCTAACAAATTTTTAATCATCACAAACTCACTTTCCTCTCTTCTAATGCTTTTAATTCAACTCTTTCTCCCCTTATAATTACCATCAGGGAAATCTTATACCACCAAGCAGAAACAGGCACGAACATTCAGTTTTTATGGGTACCTGGACACACCGGTATCGCGGAAAATTAATTTGCCGACAATTTAGCAAAATCTTCGGCATCCCTCAGATGTCCTCCAAGTTGAAAAATTCCATGGTCTGATTTTATCCCCAATCTTAGGACTTGCACACATAATTTATGGGTCAAACAGTGGGAATCACTTCCTCTCAACTTCGCCACATGGTACAGAAATATATCTCCAACCATCCTACCCCAACCCTGGTTTCATAACCTCAATCTCTCCAGGAAGTACATAGTTTCATTCTCCTGTCTCCGCTTTGGCCACACTACTTCCTGCCCATTTTTTTAAACTATCATTGAATGATTCTCCTCTTTGCACGTTACACAACGACCCTGTAATTTGTGACATTACCCATCTAATCCTCACGTGCCCCACCCTGTCACCCCAACGAGACCACCTCTTATCCCTTTTTCATTCTCAAAAATCCCTTCTGAAATTAAAAATATATTTACAAACCAACAAGTAAATATTATACATAGCATCTTATCTTTTTTTTAACCATACAGGCTTTTTAATTTAGTATTTTTAATCTCCTTTTTCTTTGTAAATAATTATATTTTATTGTTCCCCTTATGGCCTTATATTTACCATTATACCTAATTGTTGAAACTAATTGTAACACAAAGTTTAAATAAAAAAAAAATTTTTTAGGGATGAATAATTAAATATTTTACAAGGGTTTGATTGAAAAAAATCGGAGAAAGTACGGACAAATTCTTATAATATTTCTAATTAACACCCAAATGGTAGGTAATGTTTTTGCATCAACAGTTTTCTAATTATTTTATTCTACTTTGAAAATTCAATATTTTCGGTTATTATACTTAATACCTACTATTTCAATGGAATGTTTAACGATGTTAGTGTGGTGCAGTGGAGCGACGATACCATTAATTATTACCGTTAAGACAGTGCCGAAATCTGATCATGGTCTTAACCTTTTCCCATTTGAGTTGGTTTAGTTCACAACAAAATTGATGGCAACGGTGGAATTGGTATTTTTTTTATACAAAGATTTAATAATATAATCCAAAAATAATAATAATTATCAATCATGTGTAGTATTCATGTGACATTGGCATTCTACATTGAATCATAAAGCATTTCTCAGAGAACCCAGAACTCAGCACTTTAAAAATTAAAACTAAAAATAGATTTTTCCAAATTATCAGAGGATATGAATTTGTTACTTCTTTAGTAAATATTAGAAACCTGCATGGGCTGTGCGGGGCTTTTTAAATATATACCCGGGCCGGGCTGGGCTTTTTTATATAACATGGACTCCAGGCAAGACTCTATTTAAAGAACATGGATTCAAGGCTGGGCTTTCACATCATTACGGACCAGGCCGTATTTTTCCTACATAGTATTATTTATTTATTATTAAAAATATCTTTAACCCAAGCTAGGCTAGATTATATTAAAATCTAGTGGGGCCGGATTAAAACAAAAATTTCGGTCCGTTCTGACCTTAAGTAAATACCTCTTAGTTTTAAGTCATATATTTAATTTGAACATATCGTGGGTGAGGGACCAATACCTTAAATTACAAGGAAAAATTGATTTTGCAATAATTAATATATTAAATAAAATAAAAGGGGGAAAAATAATTCATGTTTTGATAAATTATTAATATCTAATAATTTGTTATTTTTGATGATGTTGGAAGTTAAATAGTATCAGTTATTGTGTAAATGTAAATGCATTTAAGCCTCTCTTAAACATGTTACTTTTGTTTTTAATGAGGTACTGATCTCCCATTGATATGAGAATATTTTGTAAATCATATTTGTATAATGATTAGTGATTACTATGTTGATGGTTTAGGCACCATCTACTATAGTAAACACAATAGCCTACAAATAGGACACTGTCAATATTGGGCTGGTCTATTATTTGTCTATATTTACAATATTTCATAAATACTTTATTAATGAAAGTTCATGATATAAATAACTGAAGTTTTGTGTTTAATGAATGGTGTTTATTGAAGTAAAATATATTGATATTTTACATTGTAATGAATATCAGATTGTTGGTTTAGAGCACTCATTAACAGCGAAAATTCAATTTTTTTTTTTTTAAAATGCAATCTAGTGGATAATTTTGAGACATTTATTTATGTAGAGGCGATAATCATCCTCATCATACTAAAATAATTTTTTTTTCACTTTTCTTATATTCACTAGCGGTTTTTAGTACAATATTTAAGAGCAAAAACTCACTATCACCAATAGTGTTACTTTATAATATGTTATGATGTACTAAAATTAATTTAATGCACTAAGAAGAGTAGTTTTATTCTTATACTTATTATCAATTTAATTTAAAATTATTAAAGCACCTCTTCATAAAAATATGTATTTTACCATTAATGAGTTTTTGCTCTAAGCCAACAAGATATAAATGAATAATAACTTAGAACAGTAAAGCTAGCTTTACATGTTTACAGAAAAATTAATGTAATATAAATTGATTTAATGACATAATACATTTAAACTGTAACAATAATTTTTAGATAAATAAAAGTTTAGGCTTATAAATGGAATATTTAAACAATTAAATATAAATATAGGAAGTACACATAATGATGTTTGTGTTATGATTGTTCAAAAATATTTAAATCAATTTTCAGTACTGTCTCAAGATCTATAACAGCTAAAGATTAATTACAATGAATGTTAATGCTCTCCAGCCACATTAAAATAAAAAATGTAAGACTTAAAATTATTTGACATATATTGTCATTTGACCCTTACCATCTTAACACATTCTGCCAATTAAACAAAATTAGTTTGTTCAAGAGAATTAAAATGAAGACAACAATATAGAATATAAATTGAATTGCATTTATTGTTTTTACTCAAAATGATCCAATCATGTTGAAGCAGAACAAATAAAAGTAAAATAATTACATTTATTTGAAATATTTAACGTTTATTGGATGAAGCATTATCAGTGTTTTTCAAAATCTTTGATTTCAAATGTTCTTTGTAATCCAAGATAGTTGACTGCCATTTAGTAGCTTTACCATTTTCACAAATCCAAATTTCCTCAGCCACCTATTATTAAAATTCATTAAATGAAAATATTTTAAATTTAATTTAAAAAAATGTTTAATAATTGCTAAGTTAATATATATTTGACAATAATAATACAATAAGTTAGGCTAACTACATGCTATATGAATAAACTTCACAAATTGAATACAATTACATTAAATTAACATTGTTTAGGTATATAAAATATGAGGATTAATATACGAAGAGAAAAACTCTGATTTAAATATCAATAATTAACTACTTAAATAAATGTATGTATTTAATTTTAAATAATTCTAATGAAAAAGAATAATTTAATTTATATGTAGTCACCATATAGGCACTCAATAAAATAAATATTTCAGATTCTGAGTATAAAGAAGCTAGTGTTTTTATAATTCTTTTATTTTTTTTTTTATGAGTACACGTTTTTGTATATAATTACTTGTCTAAAAGTTTCGACCAACATCTATTTGAAAACCGAATTTGCCTCTATAGAGAAGTCATTTTTTGAAATTCTCAATTTATTTCCTTGAAATTTGGGAAAAACTACCAAAATGTTGACAAAAATATTCCAAAATTATAAATATATATATTTTTTAAATCAAATTTTATGAAAATTTAAACAAAGGTAGACAATAATAAAAGAAATTTTTTGGTACAAGAACATTTTGTAACTGTGAAAAAAAAATGTTTAAAATTTTTTTCAACACTTTTTTCTCGTCAAATTTTTTTTATTTAGAAAAATTGTAATTGTTTTCTTTTCTTTATTTATCAGATAAAAAAAGTAAAGACAAGAAAGTCAGACATACTTTGCACCGTAGGGAGTAAAGAATACCCATACTGCGAAGTACATCCGGCTTTCTGGTCTATACTTAATTTTACTTTTATTATTACAAATATCAATCAAACACACTAGTAAGAATAATTAAAATATAAGTATACAGTAAAACGTACCTGAGAAATAAGCCTGAAGTCATGGCTAACTAAAACCATTCCACCATCAAAATCATTTATAGCATCTGCTAAGGAATCAATTGTCTCCATATCTAAATGATTAGTAGGTTCGTCAAGAAGTAACAAATGAGGAGTTTGCCAAGCTAAATAAGCAAAAACAACTCTACACCGTTGGCCATCACTAAGTTGGCGAATTGGGCATACCTATAAAATAATTTTTATTTATTTTTTTTATCTTATAATATTAAGTGAAATGGAATAACTAACTTGTTGTCTTCCAGTTAAACCATAACGTCCAATAATTTTACGCATTTCTTCTCGCTCTTTAACTTCAGGGAATGATGCCATCATATATTCAAGGGGTGATAAATCCAAATCTAGAAGTTCATGAAGATGCTGATGATATCTAGCTATTCTTAGATGAGAATTTTTACGAATCATTCCTTCGGTAGGAAAAAGCTAAAAATTAATATATTTATTATCAGTAAATTTAGTAAATACAAAATATTAATAATAATAATCATCACAACAATGGTAGTAATTTTATACAATAAAATGTAGAAGTTTGATATTTAAAATTGTTTTAGGAAAAATTTTAAAAATTTTCAACTTACTTCACCATAAAGTAACTTCAATAGGGTACTTTTACCAGCTCCATTAGGTCCCACCAATGCAAGTCTTGTATCCAAGTCAATACCAAATTCCAAATTTTTATAAATATAAGGTGAATTATCACTGTATCGAAAGCTTACATTCTAATAAATATAATTATAAATTAATTAAATTGAATCATTCTTTATTTAAATATAATAGATATAATATTAAACTACAAAATAAGTGATGGGTCAAACTGTTTGAATCTTGAACCAAATAAATTTGAAATTCAAACTCATTGTTATAAAAATTCGAACCAAACTATTCAGTATAATTTGGTACTGTTCGAATATTACAATTCAATGTATATTGAATTATTATTAATGAGTAATCCCTATTTATAATTTATTATAATATGAAAAATCTATTTTGGGTAAACCAGTAGTCATATTCGGTTAATGAGGTTGTTCTGTTTATAAAAACACATTTACACTATCTATAAAGTCAACTTCTACTGTGTACCACTACTGTTACAAACATTTAACAATTGACATAAATATGATACTGATGATTTAAAGTGCTTAATGATTTAGTATTTCGGGTCAAACTAAATATTTCCCAAGTTTCATTCGGGTTTGGGAAAAAATATAAAAGTTCAATTCGAAGTTAAAAATAAGGGTTTGACCCATCACTACACAAAATAATAAGAGTGCTGCTCATCCCAACACTATGTTTGATACATTGTTTATTATTATATATGTTACTGTCAATGTCAGTTTATTGATAAAATATAAAAATAAATTGAAATTTTTTTATTTTTGTATATTTTTAGTCATTAACTAGCATAGTATAGTAAGGTACAATTTTTTTTTTTCATATCAGTAATAGTAAATAGCTTTATTTTACTTTATTAAGTACAGTGGAACCTCGATTATCCAGGGTACTGGTGGGGAGGGGGTCACACAGATAAATGAAAACCACGGTTAATCAAGATTTTATAATTTTGTATTTTTGAAATAGTTATATACTGGTGGTAATTTGATAAATATAAATTATAAAACAATCCAAAATATTGTTTATCTTCATAGTGTCAAAAATGTTATTTATACGTTTATTGATATCATACATGTATAATTTTTAATATAAAATGTTTGACTAAAAATATTTATAATATGTGCAGTCCATACTTTTTTTTTAAAATTTTCGGAAGAGTGAGAACAGTTAATCACAAACACAGATAACCGAGACACGGTTAATCGAAGTTCCACTGTACCTAAATAATAATACATTAATGAAATATAGTAAAATTAAACAGTTATGTATAAATCAAAATTATATACAAATAAAAATAATAATATTAATTAATTAAATATAACATAATAAAACGCATTTTGTGTATTAGCCAATTTGCCATCATCAATAATGACTAATTATCGAAATTGACAGTAACATATATTTATTTTTTTCAATAATATTAAATTTTGAAATTGTCATGTGTAAAAGTATTCATTCAGTATGCTATCTATTAAGCATTTGATTGGTTTAGTGTACTAGTATCTAGAATATACTAAAATATCTATAATCAAAATAAACTATATCAGAACAAAGTGAAGAAGCTTATGTTTATTTTTTTTTCTCTTTCTGGAAACACTTTTTTGTATAAAAATACTTGTCCAAAAGTTTAGATCAGTATCTCTATTGAACCGGAATCATATCCAGATGGTACTTACGAGGTCGTTTTTCGAATTTCTCAACACTTTTTCCAAAAATGGGGAAAAACTATCGAAAAATTGACAAAAAATACTATTATCAGAATTTCTGTAAAATTTAAAATTACTTTTTGACATAACTTCTAAAATAATGCAGCTAAGGACTTTAAATTTTCACCAACCACTAAAAATAGTTACGAGAACATTTCAAAAAGATTTGATCAATTTTGAGTTAAGTACAGCATTTTGAAAATTTCTCATTTTTTGTGCAATAAAATTTTTGATTTTTGATGTTAAGATTTGAAAATTTAATGTGATCTCACTGACATATATGTCTAATTGACCTGAAAAAATCTCAAAAATCGTTAGTCAACTTTTTTTTTATACCTGTTTAAAGTTCGAGTTTTGATGAAATTCGTTAGTTTTACCAAAAATTACGCACTTTAACGTACATAAAAGAAAATTGGCCAAATTGTTTTGAAATTTGGTGCAATAAAATTTCTTATAGAAGAATAATTAAACATTTTATAGAGGATTTGATTGAAAAAAATACAGATATCTTAAAATATCTATAGATTTATAACACTTGGTCGCTGAAGGTTAATAATATTTTATTGCATCTTATGTATTTTTCGACACTGAATACAATGGTATGAATTAAAATTCACGTAATTTTTTTATATTGTTTTGAAAATTCATTCAATATTTTCAGTTATTATATTGAATACCTACTATTTCAATCGAATGTTACTGTGGTGTAATAGTACGGTGATATGGTTATGACGCAGCTGTACCGGGGTTCGATTCCAGCCCAACACACCTAATTTTTTGCATTTTTTTTATATATTATTAACTTCCTTTGTTCAGAATTGTTTTATTAAAGAAATTATTTATCATTTCTTTAAAATTCAATACACCTGTCAAGAAAATCTCACTCGACGTGCGAAGAACACCTATTTAACGATATCCTTGAAGACTACTAGTAGACAGTATTATATTAAATGATTACCAGCATGAAATATTATAATATTATAAAGTAAAAATTGTAATTGAGTATACTGATTTTGAGAAGTCAATTGAAATTATTTTATTAATTACCTGAACCATAATAACCGGTGGAGGTATGGTTCCGCACGAAGGAAAATAAAATGTAACTAATTTATCATTAGTTACTTTATCAGTTAAGCCTTGTGCAACCATTTTTGCTAATGTTTTTTCTTTACTCTGAGCTTGTCTAGCAAGTTTAGCACTTCCATGTCCAAAACGTGCAATGTAATTCTATAAAATATATATACAATAATTAAAAAAAAAAAAAAAAATGGAAGGATAATGCAAATAATATCATTATTTATATTTTGAAGCAATAAAAAAAAAAAAAAAAAAAAAAAATAGATATTAAATTTAAACAATTTACCTTCATATGGGCAATTTGATCTTGTTCCCAGTTGTATTGTTTCATTTGGTTTTCAAGTTGTTCTTCTCTTGTACGAACAAAAGCATCATAATTACCCTAAAGATTGTTAAAATTAAATTTAATGATTTGTAGATAATATAAAATGTATTGTTTTAATCACACATACTCCATAAAATTTAAGTCTCTTTTTATCCAGATGAATAATATTTGTACATATACCATTCAAGAAATCTTGAGAATGTGATATTATTACCAAAATCCTCTTGTACCTGAAATTAAATTAAATTAATTCATAATAAATTAACCAGTCACAGATAAACACATACTGTATTCACAAAAGCAAGATTTACTTTGCAACTTGGCAGGGTGTTTTGTTATACAGGGTGTCCTTGAAATGAGTGGCCACTTTAGTACTCGAAGTACTAAGTAGGATGGGTACAACTACAGTATTTTTCCTAATCTTAAAACCTGGTCTTACCCAATTTAATCTTAAAATATTTACTCATATTTAAAAATAAGTAATCCAATATTTTCTTAGGAAAATTCTCAAGTGATACATTTTTTGATATTTTTGATGCTCAATGTCATTAGATAAAAGTGATTTGATATATATCAATTTGTAAAAGCATTTTGTAAGGTTAACGGTGGTAGAAATTATATATTGTCAGTTAACATACCTAATTAAATAATTAAATTAACAACTGTGTTAGCTCATTAGGTATGTTAAATGACATCAAATGTCCAACAAACATTCTCCTTCCAAAATTCCCATACAAATAGATCACACCACTATTTCTGGGTACACTGAGCATCAAAAAATCAAAAAACCATTTCACATATATCAATTAACAAGAAAATTTTGCTACAAAATTATAGGATAATTTATTTTTATATAAAAAGAAAGTATTTTATGAATAAATTAAGTAAAACCCAGATTTTGGATAGAAAAAAAATTCAAAAAGTTTTACCACCCTAGAGTTTTCTAGTATTAAAAGGGTCACTCATTTCAAGAACATCCTGTATAAATTACTGCGGGTGTACCCAACCCGCAGCCCGCGGAGTATTCCAACCGGCCCATGATCATTTTACAAAAATTAAAAATTTGTCAAAATTTATAAATAAAAATAAAAATTTTGATTGAAAAAAAATTGTTATTTTAAATTTTTTTACTATTTTTTTATAACGATTATAAATAATTAATAATTATTTCACAATTTTTAATTTTAATACAAAAAAAAGTAAAGTATGAACACGAAAGCCGGATATACTATGCATGACGGATATTCTTCGCTCCTCGGGTCAGATAATCTGGGGTGGTGTAAAATTTTAAAGAAACGATAAATCATTTTTTAATAAGACGAATCTGAACAAAGGAAGTTAATAATATAAAAATATAAAGAACAATAAAATAGTTGTCATTTTCAACCCACCAAGGTTATCTGACCCGAAGAGCAAAGAATATCCGTGGTGTAAAATATGCCCGGCTTTCTTGTCTATACTTTACATTACTTTTTTTTTTATCTAATAACTAGGGTTCGGATTTGAAGGCAAATGCCTCTTTTTTTTTGGATAATAGTACAAAATTAATTCTTATATAGAAATGTGTTTCATTAAATTTCTAAGATAATAGACCAACATTTTATTTGCCTTTTTTGCCTATAAATGCTTTTTTGACTTTTTTTTTTTTGTATTTAATTATAGTTTTATATGATATTTTTGAATACTTATGTCCATGTTATGTTAAAAATGTTCTTTTATACATGAATATTAACAGAACAAATCAATAAGAGTTATTAAGATGAATCATTGTCGATTTTATGACATTTGAATTTAGTTTTAATGTACTTTAATTTTTAGTAAATTTCGTAATTGCCTTTTTATAAAAAATAAATGCTTTTTTTTGCCTTTTTCAGATTTTAAGTGCTATTTTTATTATTTATATTGCCTTAAAATCCGAACCCTATTTATAAGTTAAAATAATATCTAACATATGTTATTATATAAACCATCACAATAATCACCATAATCACCATCGAATCACCATAATCACCATCGAATCACCATAATCACAATCGAATCACCATTAACTATATAAGAAGCAGATAAAAAAATTCTGATACATACTTCTGCACATTTAACCCAAGATTCCAGAATTAAAATCACGGAAAATAAATATAAAAATATAATTTCTAAATTATTTACATCAGGTGGTCGTATATACAAGAAATTGCAAAAACACAATTTAGTCTATTGGAACGATCCTAACGAGTTAGTCGATCGGTTACGTCTACTTCTAGCGTCCAAGGCTGCAGGTAATACAGGTGTTGATAACGAAATTACCGCTATTTTTGAAGAACTACT
>JAIPRM010000379.1:27604-47496 GCA_025469315.1 Stegophylla sp. TES_Ste_2020 | reverse complement strand
GACATTTGAATTTAGTTTTAATGTACTTTAATTTTTAGTAAATTTCGTAATTGCCTTTTTATAAAAAATAAATGCTTTTTTTTGCCTTTTTCAGATTTTAAGTGCTATTTTTATTATTTATATTCCCTTAAAATCCGAACCCTACTAATAACTAAAGGAAAAAAAATTAAACAGGAAAATTTTTTTTAAAAAAATGTCCAAATTTTTTTTTTACATTTTCTAAATTTTCTTGCGCCAAAATGTTTCTCATATTAATGTCTATTTATTTTTAAATTTTCATAAAGTTTGGATCAAAAAATTAAGGTTTCCGAGTCATCCTTGTCAAATTTTGGGTAGTTTTTTCGAAAAGAATTAAGAAATTCAAAAAATAACCTTTTTAATGTACCAACCAGAGGCGAATTCAATTTCAAAAAGTTGTTAATCGAGATTTTTGGACAAGTAAACCCATACAAAAGTGGTAAGAGAAAATAAATAAATAAATAAATAAACATCATAGTAAAAGCACTAGATTTTTCACTTTGTTCAGAATTTAAAAATTCTTTGGATTTTAGAATATTAAATGAAAATAAATTTTCTTAAATTGTTTTCTCAAATGAGTAGTTAAACCAGTAGTTTCTAATGACAAAAACAAACTAGCGACTAGCATGGAAATATTCTGTTCTTCAAACACACAGGATTACAGTTATTTATTCGATAACTGAACAAAGATAGTATATTTATTGTACATTACATATATCAAAATGAAAAGAACCGTGTAGTATATATGGCTTGCGGTATAAATATAAATTTCGAATGTGGCCCGCAACTTGAAAAAGGTTGGGCATGCCTTTATTTTACTGAACCCTATTTGTTTAACACAAATCTATACATTGTATCGTCAATTTCTATGAATTATGTATAACCAACTAATAACATGTGTAAATTCACATTTTTTTCATGGGAATTTTTTTTAATATCATTGAAAATTATATTAATTAAAAAATATCTTTATTTTATCTAATTCAATTATAAATGCCTTGATATTTATAGCTGAAAATATAATATATTATATAACTTTACTCACGTAATATGTCTAATGGCCATGGTCAAATCTCAAAAATCTTATATTATAAAAATTAAAATTATTTACCTAAATACATTCTTTTTTATAATCATTTAAAGTTAGAATTTGTATAAGACTGATCATTTTACGATTATTAACAATTTTTTTTCAATTAAAATTTCATAAACCTCAGTCTTAATTCTGTAATTTTCAACAAAATATTCCTAACCTGTTTTTCGGAAAAGTTAACTTTTAAGGCTATTTGCAATTCAGGAAAATTTTAAGAATTTAGCTGAACATTAAAATTAAATCCCAGTCTATAACATAAAAAGATAAATTATCTTTTAAAAAACATTGATAAAAATTTAAAAATTATCTAGTTCTTCAACGAAGAAAAAACAAACTATTTTTATCTAAGCAAATTAATTTATTTTCAAAGAGAATAAAATAATTGTATATAATTTTTTTACACAATAAATCTTGAAAAATAATCATACAAGACTTACGATTTTAATTCTTCTTCAAGCCAGACACATGCATCTAAATCCAAATGATTTGTTGGTTCATCAAGCAACAATAAATGGGGTTTAACATATAGAGCTCGAGCTAAAGCAATTCTCATTCTCCAACCACCTTTTATCAACAGTAAAATAATTAGTAATAATGAATAAAAACAAATTATGTAAAATATTTATTATTTTCTGATTACTAATATAAAATTGTAATTAAATTAATAAATACACATAATTTACCTGAAAAGTCTTTTGTCTTTTTGTTTTGCATTTCTTTAGTAAAACCAAGTCCATGTAAAATATTAGCAGCTCGAGCTTCAGCTGTATCAGCACTAATGTCATCTAATCTTTCATATACATCCATTAATTGTTCTTGTGATTCTATTAAAAATATCAAACAATTATTAAAAAATATATTGTAAATTTACTAAAGCTACTAACCATCATCAGGACATGCAATTAATTCATCGACAAGTTTTTCAAGTCTAATTCTTTCTTGGTCTACTTCCATAACACATTTCAGAGCAGACTTTTCAGATGCCGGCATTTCTCTTGTCAAATGAAAGATATCAATTTGTTCAGGAATTGGTACTTCACGATTTCCTAATACTGATAATAGTGTTGATTTTCCTAATAAAAATAATAAAGTATTGGTTAGTTGTACAAATTGAATACATAAAAATTCATTTTCACTTACCACTTCCATTCAAACCTATTAAACCATAACGACGTCCACAATTTAATTCCAACATAGTGTCTTGCAACAATTCACAACCGTGAAAACTTATTGATAAATTATCTATCTTAATATCTCTAGACCTTGGATGAGATGCTAAACTACCAGTACAAGCTCGAGCTTCTGCATTTAATTTTGCATCAGCTTCTAATTTTTTACAGAGCAACTCTAAAAATAACAATAAATTTAACTTTATGTAATACATTATATTTGAACTAATATTAATTTATTCAATATATCAATAGCATATTTAACATTTTTCCAGAGAATTTTTAATTGAATATTAAGATCTTTTGAGAAATATATGCAAATAAAAGTAATCCTAGGATGTTATAAGGACAAGACATTTAACCATATTTTACTTACCATGGTAAAAGGAAATTAAGTCTTTCTCCTGAATAAACATAACCCAATTTAATTAAAGACGTGGGAGTAGATAAAATCATTAAGTGCCAATTAAATATTTTTGAAATGTTAATGACTGATTGATATAGAAAATTTTGGAATTTTTTGTAGGCCCCTATGTGTTGTATATAGTTGACAGATTGAAAGTCTTAATTATTACTATATGCTTGTTTGTACTGGTTGCTTAAGATTGGATTTTTATTGTGTCGAGTTAAAATCTAATCCATCTAATACAATGTTTAGAACAAATGAAATTAGTTAAATAAAAAGTAGGTCTAGGTAAATTTTTGTCATATACACAACTCTTAAATAATTAGGTAATTTAGTTTTTATAAGCGTATTTTGTTCAAACAAAATATACAATTAGTAAATATGTTTGCATTAATAACAACTACACATATTTAAGTCTAGAGTTGGGGAATTTTATGATGGGTAAAAATGGTCATCTTCTAGGGGCGGAGGTAATAGTAGTGTAATTAAGATGTCATAATGATACATTCTAGAATATAACATTTAAGTTTAGTTGGTATTTCAAAGTACTTAAAATGAAATTCTTCTGATTATTAAACAATGAAGAAAAAACGCTTGATAACAACATAATCCATCTTGTATAATTTTAAATCAATAAACCATTAACTTGAAAAATTTAATAAACTATGATTAACTCAAAAAGTTAGATATTTGCCATTTTTCATAGTTTTTATCTTATTTAAAGTATTAATAAATATGATATAAATAAAGTGTAAAGTTGATATTTCCCAAAATGATTACTTTCCATAATGTATAAAATAAAAAAAAACGTTTGTTCTGATATATTTTCACCTTTTTCAAAAAAAAAAAAAAAAACAACCAATCTTATGTAACAACATTGATATTGTTAGTAGGATTGATGTATAAAAATTATAACATGAGTTGAAAATTTTAGATAATTTCTAACTATAATAAAAATAAATTAAAAACATATAAAATTACCTTCTTCACTAATAGGAACAGTTTCATCATTTGACACTCCGTTTTCTGCTTTAGATCCGGCTGGTTTAATATTTTGACGTGCTTTTGCTGCATCTTTCTTTTTCTGTAGCTGTCTCTTTTTTGCATCAGACGGCATCCTAAATATGATGAATTTAAAAATATAAAACTATATTATAATATTATTACTTAATTATCTTATTATATTTACCTAACTTATTTATCATTAGATGTTTACTCAATTAATAAACTTTAATTGGCTATGGTATAAAACAAGAGAAATTAATCATTATCACTGAGTAAATAAAAATATCATATGATAGCTATAAACAATGAGTAAAAATAATCATATTCAATTTAACCCTTAGTAAAACAGAAATTTGTAAAATTAAAATAGGTATCTACACTAAAATTAATTTAAATTGAATGAAACACAACATGAATATACTTAAACATTAAGATGCAACAATTTTTCTTTAAATATAAATTCCCATTATGCAGAATATTACTGACATGCAACTAAATTTTATAATTTGAAGAGGAAGTTTTTTAGAATATTTTGTTACAACAATAATTGTTACACATTGAGTAAAATTGGGAGTAGAATAGTAACTTAGTTATATCAGTTTATACCCATACCTGAGTTTAATACAGTTAACACAACACCGAAATATATTTAAAAAAGTATTTTCGGAAATAAAAAACAATAATAAAGGAGAAATGTAAAATAATTAAAATCTCAATTAAATAAGACACGAGTTTTTCTAATTTTTAAAACCAGTCCACCGTCTGAAGTTAAGTACAATATTTAAGGTCCCCCCCTACTTAAATGATATTACGATAAGGTATTAACCTAAAAAAAATTGTTAAGCAAAATAAAAAAATAAATTACTGCTTAAAAAGTGATTATTTATTTATCAATAGATTTTTAGGAAATTATTGAATATTTTTTCATCTGTTTTCATTCAAATAATAATTAGTTCAGTCGTTTCATTTATTTGATTAATTTTAAATAAATAAATTTATCCCTCCATGATATTTTATTAAAAACTATTGTCTGTGATTTCAAAATAAAAGAGCGGGAATACATTGCATTTAGTTTCCCCAATACAGTGTCTAAAAGTTTTACCCAGCAAATTTTCAGGTCGAAAATTAAATCTGTTGGTAATTTTGGGAAGTCAATTTTCAAAATTCTCAATAGGTAGTTTCCATGTATAAGGGAAAACAACTGAAAAATTAACAAAAGGATAAAATATGACATAACCTGAATTTTCATAAAATTGATTTTAATTTTATTTTCTAAGTGGCGCGATGAAGCAAGAATTTTTCTTTTTTAAAATGAATAAAAATAGTTATTATTATTGGGTGGGTGATCTCAAAAAATGAGAGCAAACACAATGAAAGCAATTTATTGTCAAATTATGCAATTTCTGTTTTGACTGTATCTTTAAATTTGTCCAAGGTGTGACATTTCAATTTATAACACATGATACATAGACACGTGTCTAAAGGAAAAAGTCACGCCCCAACAAGTCAGGTGACCTAGTTGGCCAATGTTTATCCTCAAAATGTAAAATAAGGTGACTGGGAACAATTCCACTGTTCCATAGTGATAATTAAATGACACTATCTAATGGATCCAATGAGCTTATCTAGAACTTCCTACCTGTCTATTTTTGGCCTTATTCCTATATAATTTTATTACATATTTCAATCTTCATATCAAAAGATTAAAATTTTATGAAACAAAAACTCATAAAAAATATGAAAGTTCCAATAATTTTAAAGTTCCATACTTATTTCAAAATTGGTCATGTTTTTTAAATTTCATGAAATATACTCATCACTACTTTTAACAGTTTGTAGACATTTCATATTTCTAGCATTATTATTTTTAAGTTATGTAAAAAAACTATAATACATTTTAAAAAAACTCAAATTATGGCATATTTTACCATTTTTAATCAATATTTCAACAGTTTTCCCTTATGCTTAAGGTCCGTTTACATGATGGCAGTAAATGGTAATAGTTAATGTCATTGTCAAATTTTACATTGTTTAATAGGAAGTGTACAATCTGTTTTCATATACTCTGTGGCAGTAACTTTCAACTATCTAACACGGCTAGATGGTGCAACAGTGCTGTTGAACTATCACTATTTTTTGTCATTGTGTAAATGCTACTTTAAGAAAATTATTGAGAATTTTGAAAAAATTACCTCTCCAAATTACCATTTAAGTTCTAAATTTTTTAATTTCTTATCTAAATAGTGATTATTTAGGACTTTTTGACAAATGTTTCTATACGAAAAAGTGCTTCCATTAGAAGAGAAGAAAAATAAACAACTAGCTTCTTCACTCCACCCGGAATTTAAAATTATATCCATAACTCTCTTGTGTAAACTTAATAGTAATTGTATGTAGTTACTATAACTTTATAAACCACTACTTTCGAGGTTATTTTATGTTAATATAATATGAGGAGGAACATAGTAAGGAATTAGGGGGAAAAAAGCAAAAAGACATATTTACAAAAATATTTATAATACAAGGTATCACATACATGGTCATTATCCAATAAAATATTATATCATTAGATTTAAAATGATATTAATAAATTTTAAGCAAATATTTTTTTAATTTAATAATTTAAAATACATACTAATACATTAATATTTCAAACTTATAATAACAACAAAACAATTGTGGACATTGATTTAATTTGTGAAACATAAAAAAAAAAAATCTGTCAGAAAAACGTTATACGAAAAGCAAAAACAAGTACCTATAAATATTTGATAATTATTACACATATAAACACAATATTAAACAGCTTTGTTTAAAATGTATTATGTAATACAATTTTAATTAATGCTACTTTTTTATTTATACATATTGAAGAATAGTCAAAATAATTTATGAATTTGTAATTCATATAAATTAACTAATATTTTAAATAATCAAAAATGTGTAATTATATAGAGTAAAATACATTTTTTGCTTTAATATATACCAATGCAATAATTAAACAGTTCCTTAAATCTATAAGCTATTTTTTTTTTTTTTTTTTTATAAAATATACATTTTTTAGTTAACAAAATATTTTAATACAATTTTTATTATATCCTTCCAAGAATATTTAAAAAATTGAATATTTCTAACAATAACAGTAATTTTGCTCCGATTCTGAATTATCTTCATTACATCGAACTACATTGGAATCTTCAAGCTTCTCCCATAAGCTGGGGGTATTTATTATCTATTTTTAATAAAACATTATTTGGTTAAAAATATAATTTACTTTTAGATTAAATCTAATCAAAATGTATAATCCTAGTCACTCAAATAAATAAAATATACCTTAAACATAATTATTTAGACCAAAAATGATCATTTATTAGAAGTTTTTTTTGTAAAGATAAAATATTGATAATTGTATTTTAAAACAACATTATGAAGAAAATAATTTTATATTGATAGCAAATCTTGTAACCACACTTTTAGGTAATATATTTGTAAATGTACTCACTTGATAACATAAAAAACATTTATTTTTTATAAATGTTTTATGTAACAAAATAATTTATAGTTCAGCATTTAAGTTCAGTTCTTTAAAACTGATAATTATTATTGTATGTTAGTTGAAGCTCCGTTCAGAATTGTTTTATCGAAGAAATGATTTATTGTTTCTTTAAAATTCAATACACCCGTCACAAGAATATCTCATCCTAAGTGCAAAGAACACCCGACAAGCGACAAATAAAAAAGATAAATCATTTCTTCAATAAAATAATTCTAAGCGGAGCTTTAGTATATATAAGACAATTATACTTAAAACTTAGAAAGTTTATTAATGTTACAAAAAAATTATTTTGTACTCGGCCAGTTTTATATCCCACATTATCTTTTTTCATATTTTCAAAATTTTCTTTTACTAAAATATTCTCCATATTATTGTCTAATTTAAATTTTAAATTTTAATATAATTTTGATAATAAAAAAAAAAGTCCTAAGGCGTTTTTTTTTAAATTTTGGGTAGTTTTTCCCAAATTTTGGAAAAACTTTTGAGAATTTTGAAAAAATTGATGCAAATTTTGATTAAAAAAAATGTTGGTCGAAACAATTAGACAAATATTTCTATACAAAAACGTATAAAAATTAAAAATAAAACATTATTGTAAAAACACTAGTTTTTTCACTCCACTCAGAATCTAAAATTATGTACAGTAGAGCCCCAAATACCTAAACTAATTGGGACTACACCTAATTAGGATAGGTGAAAGTTTGTAGAATAGAAATTTTTTAAAAATGTAACACTTATATTATATTTATTATAGCTATTATTATAATATATTACATTAATACACAAATAGAGTTATAATTATGTATTATCATCATTATAGAATTTTTATGCGTAGTCACATAAATACATACATAATATACATATATTTATGATTATAATTTCTTCAAAAATATATCAATTTTTATTTGGTAAATTACTATTACACCTTTTTGTATAGTTAAATCTTGGAGTATTAGGTTAAATCAATTGATATGTATTAACTACATCCGTATAATAGATTTTGTATGACAGAGGTTCAGACACTTGAGGTTCTACTATAGATAGAAAATGAAAAAATGTAAAACTATTAAACAAAGAAAAAACCACAAAAATTAACTGTTTTAAATTAAAATAATCAACTTACATTTTCAAAGATAGAACTTATTATTAAAAATTTAAAGATATGTAAAAGCTAACTTAATTTCATAAAAGTCCCTCTATTTATTTTAAAATGGAATTATTGTAATAAAATTATTTCTTGACAATTTTTAAATAATTTAAGGGAAGAAAATCACATTATTAAAAAGAAAGAATTCCAAGCAAATCTTCAGTACTTGAGAAAGTTATCAACTTACTTTTCTAACTAGCTCTTCAAAAGCCATATGAACACCTTCTTTTGTTTTAGCACTAGTTTCAATAAATAATGTTTGATTGCGACGAGCAAATGCAATACCTTCTTCTCGCGTAACTTGTCTTTCCTAAAAATAAAAAATCATTATTACAGTCTATTTTTGATAATTTGAAACCTTCGATAATTCAAAGTAAATGCTCAGTTCCTTGTAAATCATGCAGTAATTAGAACAAAAACAATGCATTTAAGTAAGTACATTCGGTAATTCAAATTAAATTTTGGGAAAAACTGGCCATTAATACGTGACAATCTAAAGTATTATCTGTTGAACCTTGAGCAATTCAAAGTTATATTCACCAAATGTATTTTATCTGTATTCTTATAATGTTTTTTTTGATAATTTACAATACTTTTGGGTAGAAATTTAGCTTATTATTTTTGATAACTACAGAATTATTATCCTAAGAACCTTATCGTTTCATTTTTTAATCGTAGTTTAACTCATCAATAGCCGTCAGCCGAATGTAGTTTTATTTAAGTTTCGTTTGGTCAGTTGTAAATTTAAATAATTATGTACAATAATAAAAAAACAAAATTGTTTTCTCAACTCAAAAAATAGAATTTTTTTTTATTCTCTTGTTATTTTAAACTGTTCAACAATTCAAACTCTTGGTAATTTGAAGTTTATCAACAGTCCCATCAACTTCGAATTATCGAGAGTCAACTGTATTTTAATTATTTAAATATTTACTTAAAGCACTATTTTTTTTTGGAAAGACAGAATGTGTTTATTTTTTCTAATTCAAATAATGACTAAGAACTAGAACATAATAATTGAATTCTACATAAAACTTCAAAAATTGTTTTAAAGAATGTAATCAATTTATTAAATAATCATTAATTATTCATTAATGATGTATTGATTAAAAAAAAAAATAATGCAATATAGGGTGTCACAGTACAATTTGAAAAATGTAATAATATTTGTTTTACTAAAATTTTTTAATTTTTTGAATATTATTATTATAGCAATTATAGCAATAACATATAACTTGTTTTTTTTTTTAGGTTTTAAATTTTACTCTAATATTTTAGAAAAAATTCAAAATAGCCATTTTGTAACCCTAATTTTTGGAAAATATTTTTGCTTAAATTTCTAATAAAAGTTAATCCATTCATTTTCTATGATTTTATAAAGTTTGCGAAAAATTTAATAATTTTTTTAAATACATCACAATTATGATAAAACCTATCCAATTCATCATGGTCGACAATTACAAAATAAAAATTTAAAAATTCCATCAATTGAAGAAAACTCATTGATTAAAATATCATGTGCCCAGGCATTATAATTATATTTTAAAATCACAAATTTGGTTCCGATTTGTATATATGTTCGGGAAGATTATTTTGCTAATTATAAAATTGCATTAAGGCATTTACTGAGCTTTTTGATTACTTACTTATGTGAATAAGCCTTTTCTACTTTAATTTTTTTGAAAAAACATTATCAAAATAAATTAATAATTTGAGGTTAAAATTAACAAAATGTAATTCCGTATTCCTGATATTGGCTTTCTTAAAAAAGACAAACAATTTCAAAAATCACATAGAGTTTTTTCAATTTTTACCTCTTGTTTTCAAGCATAAATAGGTACAATAAACTTTATTTCAGAATAAAATTTAATTATTGATTTTGAGAGGAGTGAAGAAGTTAGAATTTATTAATTATTCTTAATTAACAGTGTTCCTAATTACTGTATGTCATTTGTCATTTTCAACACTTCCAAGAATATCTGACCCGAAGAGCGAAGATACCCGTGGTGTGAAGTATGTCCGCCTTTCTTGTCTATATTTTACTTATCTTTCTTTACTTTAGGTACTTAAATTTACTTTACTTATCTTTGCTTTACTTTACTATTTTCTATCTAATAAATGAAAAAAAGTGTTAGAAAAACATGTCCAAATTTTTTTTCTTCACATTTTCATCAATTGAAATGAACTTCTCTACAATGTAACACTAATCGATTCATTTAATTTAAATAAATACTGTCACTTAACACTCAACTCTCTTTAACATGTTATATAACATGAAAACTCATGTGGCTTACCCTATTATGTTTTACTATATGAATATACAAACCTTATCAATTTTATTTCCAACTACCATTTTAATAATATTGGGCTTGGTAGAGTATCTATTAAGTTCACTAATCCATGTTTCTAGGCATGTAAAGGAATCACGATTTGATACATCATATACTAGTACAGCTCCTTGGCCATCGCGATAATAATTTGGAGTCAAAGTACGAAATCTTTCTTGTCCAGCTGTATCCTGCAAAATATGTTTTGTAACAATTTATAGCGAACTTGAAAATTTTTAATAACTTACCCACAAAGCTAGTTTAATATTATTATTATCGACTGTAATTTTTCTCATTTTAAAGTCTACACCTATAGTAACAGCATTTTCCTCATTAAACGTATCATCTGTAAATCTGCATAACAGACTAGAAAAATGATGAACTTATATAAAACCAAATAACAATATTTTCACTATAAATTGTACAGATAATTTATTTAAAATAAATTCTTATATAAATATACCAAAATAGTAAAATATGTTTATACTAAAAATGAAACACAATTACATTTTTTGTTTGAAAAAAAATTCTTAAATATATAAAATTTAAATAAGTAAAGTCAATGTTAAATGCAAAATCAATTTAGATAAAACTTTAAAAGATGACAAAGAACAAATATTTTGTTATATGTATGAGTTTTACTAATGATAATAAATTAACTGAACAAATTTTAAATAATAGGTACATAAAATTACATATAAATAGGATGATATTTTTTTTCCCACATAATCTTTGAAAATAACCTTACGTCAATGAGTGGAACCAATAATCTATTTTGTGTTTTGCGAAAGCGGGGCTTAAAATGGTACTCATGACAGCTATTTCATTTGATATTACATTTAATAAAAAATTAAATGCAATATATGATTTTGTGTCCTCTATTTAAAAAAAAAAAAAAACTTGTAAAAAATTAGATATTTCCAATATTTTCAAAATTCTAAACCTGGCTTAAAGTGGAGCAAATGTTTTTAAAATGTTTATGAAGAATGAACGCGACTAGTTTAGTACTATAAAATGGGATGATTTCAGACACTTTTCAGGTTTTTTTCTTAAAATAATGATTGAATATTAAAGTAACAGTAAAAGAGTAAAGTAAAGACACTAAAGCCGGACTTTGCACGACGGATATTCTTTGCTTATATGTCAACTTTTGGGTAGTTTTTTCCAGATTTTAAGAAAACTATTGAGAATTTCTAAAAACGAAGTCTCAAATACACCATCTAAAGGTGAATTTTGATTCCAAAAGTTGCTGTTCAAAACATTTGGACAAGTAGTTCCATACAAAAAAGTGTTTACAGAAAAAAAGCCGAACATACGTTGCACAATGAATATTCTTCCGATAACAAAAATAATAGAGCTAGAAAGTTGAAATTTTCACCAACTATTAAAAATAGTCACGAGCACACCTCATAAAACTTTCAAAAACATTTGACTAATTTTGAGGTAAGTACAGAACTTAAAAAATAATGAAAATTTCTCGTTTTTTTGTAATTCCTAAAATTTTAATGTAAGGATATTATAAGAGCTGAAAATTTAATACAAACATGCTCATATGTATAACCCATGGTACAAAAAAATTTTAAAAAATTGTAAGTCAACTATTTTCTTTATAACCATTTAAAATTAGCATTTTGACAGAATTCATTAGTTTTACATAAAATTACACACTTAAACGTACATAAAAAAAATAATTGGTTCAACCGATCTTTATGAAACTTGGTATATAGATGGAGAATTACATTGCGAATATTTTGGTGCAAGAAAATATTTCACAAACACATAATTAAAAATTTTACAAGGTTTTGATTGAAAAAATTCAGAAAAAGTATGGAAAAATATTACTATACTAAATATTAAATATTAATAAATAATTTACTATGATAAAAATAGACATGGAATTCTTTTTTACTAATTAATAATATTGGCCTATTATTGGACATTAGAAAAAATTTAGTGAATTTTATTTTATGTACCTGTTATTGGAAAAAAGTTAATTCTATAAATAGATCAAAACCCAAGGATTCCCACTAAGAGATCAAAATGTTGATTACACTAATTATTGAAAAGTTGATGATTTATAAATGTATAAAAATAGATTTTTATAGCATTTATCATTTTTATGAAGACACTTATTACCTCATACACACATGAATGTACACAAATGTTGAATATCCAACATTATTAAATAACATTTTGTTAAATATATTATACTTATCACTAATTATTATTATTATATAATGTTTGAAGCTTCACTCAGAATAGAAGAAATGAATTTATTGAAGAAATGATTTATTATTTCCTTAAAATTCAACATAGCCATCAAGAGTACCTCACTCAAGGTGCGAAGAATACCCATCATGCAAAGTATGTCCGGTTTCTTTTTTTGAAAATTAATATTGCAGTAATATTGTATAATTTTTCAGGACCCAAATTTTCAAATTTGAATTTATATACTAGTTTTAGAAAATTTAGAAAAAATTCAAAATAGCCATTTTATAACCCTGATTTTTAGAAAAATATTGGTGCTTAAATCACTAATATAGTAAAAAACTTATTATACATAGGTATATAAAAATAAAATAAATAAAAATCAATGTATAGTTATTACACTAAATAGAGTGTCCCAGTATGACTTGACAAATGCAATAACTTTTGTTCTATTTATAATTTTTAACTTTTTTTTTATTTTAAATTATCACTATACTCTATAGCATTATGCTACAACAATAATGCATTAGATTTTTTCTTTTATTTAGGACCCAAATTTTCAAACTTAGAATAAATTAAAAATAGCCATTTTGTAAACCTGAATTTTAGAAAAGTATTGGTGCTTAAATCTTTAACAGATTGTTCATTTTCAACGAATTTTTAAGTTTGTGAATAATTTAATAATTTTGTCAAATCTATCTTAATAATTGTAATATTATGAATTATTTAATGATATTATTAAATATTTAAAAATTTAAAAAAATCCTAGAAAATTAATGGATTAAAAAAACCTTTATAAGAGATTTAATCACCAATATTTTTCTAAAAATCAGATTCACAATTTTTTTTTTTTTTTAATTTTATGTAAGCTATCTTAATTCTTTGTGGAAAATTCTAGTAAGGCACAATTATAATTAAGTAGTAATTAAAATGAAAAATAATATAAAGAAATACAATTAATATAATTATATGGGATCAATTTCAATAGCTAAGAAAAGGTAATAAATGTTTGCTAAAAGTTTAAAACAATTGAACCCAATGCAATGCTTCACACATTATTTGATCTAATAAATAATCCTAACCCATTAAATTCATAAGAAATATCTATGAAAATGTTTCAATGAAATAACCAAGAACTAATAACGCACTGAAGGGGTAGTATCAAGCATTTTATTTGTCAATAGGAGTTCACCATACAAATTTGTATATTTATTAATTTTATTAAACTGGAACAACCGCAACCTAAGTGGCTAGTAAAAAATAAACTAGTTACAGGTTACCTAATTGGTTCTATATTGTGAATATTTATATAGTTTGATGAAGTATTTGTGTCAGTTAACATATTAATATAAAGTAATGTTAGTATAATTATTGTTATTAACCTTAATACCTAGAGATTTTCCTTGGAATAAATTAAACGTACAAGTTACTTTGAAGTAGTACACATTTTGGTAACTAATATTTAACTTTTAAATCTATAGATTGTATTTAAAGTATAACTAACCATGATTTTCCAACTCCACTTTGACCAATTAATAAAATTTTTAATGTCGTTAAAACTGATGGATCCATTATAATTGATTTTTATAATTCGTTCTTAAAATCTGTAAATTATAACATAATAATTCATTAATATATTACTAATTCATTTGCAACAGCAAAACTCAATTTTCTCATAAATGAAACATTGTATAATTTCGATAGATTATTAATGTATAAACATTTTATTTTTTAGATAATAAAAGTTTATTCCAATGAATAATATGAATATCAGTCTGTAAGTAATTAAATATGTAGGTAAATTATAATAAAATAGTTAGATTATTACACAAAAATTAGTTTACACATTAACTTCTTTTAAAAGTATTTAAATGTAAAGAGTTGAACAGACTAAGTTCTTCAATGTTCCCACAAAAAAGAAAGATGGCAACTGAAGATATCGAGGGCTAAACTACAGATCCAACCTCTAAATGTACCTATCCATAAATTAAAAAATTGCATTTTACTAAACTAGTACAAATAAAATAATCTTTATTTAATTATAAGAGAGATTATTAGTAATTACTAATTAATAACCACTTAATATCTTAAAGAATGATAGAAATAATATGCTAAAAAAATATGCGAAATTGTATGGTAATTTACAAATTGTTGATGATGATTGATGGTTATTGAAAAATCCATTAAGTTAAATTAAAACTTTAACTCGTCATTCAGTCAATTTTAAAGCCATAATAAAAATGTCAAAATGATTTTAACAAATTCATTCTACGCAAACCTGGTGTTAAAAAAACATTGTTTCTTTTAAAATTGCAAATTGTATTTGGCATTCATATGATAAAATAATTAAATAGCTAGACATACTTCGCACCACAGGTATTCTCCACTCCTCAGATGTGATTTAGCGGGTTTTAAAATTTTAAAGAAACAATAAAACAATTTAACTTAAAAAATTATAAAGATTGTTACCTAACAAAAAAATAATTTTGTACGCAGCCATTTTAAATCACACTATATTAACTGAGAACAGAAAAAAATTATATTAGAAAAAAGTGTTGTTAAAATTACAAATAAAATAAAAATAGTTATTAAAAATTATTATCTAGCTATATTTAAATTTTCATAGGGTCTGGATTAAAAAAACATAGCTTTAAAGGCGTTTCAGTCAAATTTTGAGTAGTTTTACTCAAATTTTGAAAAAACTATGTCTTGAAAATTTTATCTCAAAAGTAACAATTAGAAGTAAATTACGATTCAAAAAGTTGCTAGTCGAAACTTTAGTACAAGTATTTCCATATACAAAATATTTAAATAAAAAATAAAAAATAAATATAATTGTATAAGCACTAGCTTCTTCGCTCTGCTCAGAAATTAAAATTGTTACAGAATGTGTATATCAGTATTACCTAGCTACTCCCAAAAAACTGTATTTCAATCCAAGGTCAATAGACAGAAAAATAATACCTTTGAAAGGAAATACACTGTATATATATACTAGGCCACCAAGGTGTTTTTTATTATTTTGTCAGTGCTACAGACTACTATTTTAGCATAAATCAAAGATTCTCCCTAGATCAAACCAAAGGATGGCGAAAACCCTGTTTGTTTCTCATTTAATTAACACGGGGAAAATACTGTGTGTATATATATAATGAGCACTTCATATGTCAATTATTTCTTAATTTCTGAAAAAATTTCTGAACTAGAAAATTTTAAAAATCATGTATTACAAAAAAGTGTTTTAGGCTCAAATCACTCATTACTATTTTTCAAAACCATTAAAGTTAAAAAAAAACTTAATCACAATGTCAAAAAACCAAAAAAATGACTCAGTGTGATTTTGGAAACAGCTGAATAATCTTTTTAAACACATATCAAAAACAGAACCAAATTTGTGATTTAAAAAACAAATTTAATGTTTGGTCAGTGGTCATATGAGACAGTTCAATCAATGAATCTTTAATAGTTTATGCAAGATGCTGAGGTAACCCATGTATACAATAGGTATAAATATTTAATAATTTATTTGTAAATTTTAATATTATTAGCTCAAAATATCCTGTGTTATTAGTATAAAAAAAAACTCATTAGAGTGCTAAAATTAAAATAGTAATACACATAGATTTGTAACTTACATCATCTCAAGGCCGTAGCCAGGGGAGGGGTTTCAGGGTTGAAACCCTCCCTGAAATTTATTTTTAAATCAAAATAAATAAAATTATAAAACAATTATAATAATTAATAATATTATTTTATGTAAAATTGCATAAACTTCATAATAATGTAATTATTATTATGGCTAACAGATTTTGTTGAGATTTTTTTTGTCCTAATTTATTTAGTCAAAAACGTCTTTATAATCTGAACCCCTCCCGAAATGTCATTCTGGTTTATGGCCTTGCATCATCTACCTAGCATCTACATAATTATTAATAATATGGCATACAAAAGTATAAAATAATGAATATTATTTGTAAAGGTATACCATATAACCTATAATAAATGTTGAAAAGCTATTATTTAATTAACTAGGAGAAATATTTCGAGACATATTATTAAGTAAGTTATTATTAATAGCATCATAAATAATTCTTTAGTATTTCAAAAATTTATATTATGACCCGACAAGATTAGATTCAATAATATACATACCAATTATCGTATTTAATGAAATGTGGAAAATGTAAATCACACGTATGATTTTTATATAACAAAATTTGGTAAAATGTACAAAGAAAAAACAAAAATTTAAGTACCTTGAATTTTAGAAACACAAAGCAGTACTACTATAATATAGTATTACTGATAAAATATTTATTTTCTATGATGATAACTACAACACTAAAGTTGATAATGTTATTGCGTGTTAAACATATAGACATAATATATAATTATAATTAGGGGCGAGTTCAAAAATGTTTAGGTAGAGTTAAGTTGATAAGAGTGGAGTAAAGTTGTACTCTATGATGTTTACGTAGTATATGATCTAAGGTTAAATCACTTTCACCCACGATTAAAGATATACCTATAAAAATAAAGATAGCTTTAATCGTGCTTTCACACTTTTCACACACGATTATAAAGAACTTTATAATCTTTATAATTGTGCCATCACAATTTAAGATATCTTAAAGCGTGATCACTTTGTACCACGATTATAAAGTTCTTTATAATTGTGCTTTGTACTATAAACACGGCTATAGAACTTTAGCTGTTACCGTGAACCACGGATATAAATATTATATCTATATCTGTATAGCCGTGAACTACAGGTAGATAGGCTCTTTAGTGATAGCAATGAAAAATGTGATAGTATGATATCCTGATACTGTATTGATCTTCAGAATCAGAATTCAGAAATCACTAAATCAATTGGGTATTACTGTGTTAGGTACATTCAATTTTGGTATCCGTTTTTATTTCAGTGATTCTCTTAATTGTTAAAAAGATGATTCTTGAAGCTCTAAATTTCTATTACTTATAATTATACTGAAAACTAATTTATACCTAAACAAGAGACGTTTGCATTGATTAATCATTGTAACAACAGGTTTGTACTTATTATTTTATTTTAGCCTATTAGCTAGTTAAGTAATTCTTGGATTACTAACGTTGATGTTAAAGATTCGTATTTTTTCTCTTAAATTTTTAATATTGTTCAAACCACCTACCTAATTAACTAAATCTTCTCAGAGAAATTAAAACAAAACATATTCCTAGAAATCTACCAGGATGCCTAGTTTATCAGTGGTGCAGTTGTGTAGATTGCAGAGATGTTTATATACCTTCATTATAAATATTAACTAACCACTACCCAGCTAATTTATCAAGTCTAAAAGAGTTGCTTTTTGATGGTTTCTTTTGTCTCTTTCATGTTAAATCTACACCATTTGCCCACACATAATATTATTATGTCTATTGTTAGTGGAGTTGCAATAGGTAGTGCACAAAAATGTTATATTGGTCAAAAACAAATTTTTTACCCATAGTAAAATAAATATACTCTTATATCATTAAAATGATAAAATATAAATATAAAAATATGTTATTACTTTAATACTAGACTTATCTATGGTAGGTATTCAACATGTTGCATAAATTAATATATACAGATATTTTGAGATGTATAAATATTAGAGATGAACCGATATGATTTTTTTTCCAATGTCTGATAAACTTATATTTATAACCGATATAAAACTGATATCTGATTTGATATTTGAATTTAAAAACCATGAGCCAATATTGAAAATAACTGATATATCGGTTGAAAAAATCATGAAATTAGGAATGTTTTTTTCATAGCTCAAAGATATTAGACATTTTTTCTTCAAAAATATTAGTTGATATTCAATATTGGCTCATGCTGATACTCATCTCTAATAATTATAAAAATTGACAACGCTGCGAGACAATAATAATTCAGATTTAGTTTACTAATTGATTGTGCTTCAAAATGTGTTTTGGGCAACATGTCAGTTCTTGTAAATATTGTATATTAATTTATTGCTTATAATATTAGTACGGCCACCCAGTGCATAACAAATTTGTATTTCTCAATTAATCTAATCTTTATTTTTTTTTTATTCTCATTTTTTAGTTAGTTCACGCACTCCTGTATACCATAAAACAAGCTGCTATTGTCTATTGTTAGATATTTACAGAATATTTACAATATATTATATTACTAATTTAATCTTCAAAAAGTAAAGTAAATTATAGACAAGAAATCCGGAAACTTAAACATTTTGATCAGTAATTCTATAGACAGAAATAATATATAATATTTACAAAATATTTAAGCCCTCCTAATATTTACCAGGATCTCTCCTATGCCTTCAACCTAAATATCCTAATAATCCCCTCTGAGAACTTAAAAATTAGTGATGCCATACATTTTTCTAATATAATTGACAAAGTGATATAGTACTAATGAATAATGAGTGATACATTTAAATTATCAATATTAAAGTGTAAAGAAAAATACAAGATGCATGTATTCTAATGAATGTAGTTTTATTGCAAATTAATCAAATTGGTATTACATTTTTTACAGGTTTCCACTTGATATCATAATGATGTCATTTAAAAAGGGTAATTTTCGCATTGGAGAAGCTGAATTGAAATGTAAAAAAGCAAATGGATGTGATTATTATGGTAATCCACAATGGGATGGTTTCTGTTCAAAATGTTATAAGGATATACAGACACAGAGACGAATGAATGCATCTCCTAAGTATATAATTAAATTTATAACTAATTTATGTTTATTGTTTTTTAGATTCTGAACGTTAGTGAAGAAGCTTATGTTTTTACAATGATGTTTATTTTTTTTAATTTTTTTTTTCTTCTCTGTAAACACTTTTTCGTATAGAACCACTGGTCCAAAAGTTTCGATCAGTAACTTTATAGATCCAAAATCGGATCTAGTTGGTACTTTTGAAAGGTCATTTTTCAAATTTC
>JAIPRM010000379.1:12139-27504 GCA_025469315.1 Stegophylla sp. TES_Ste_2020 | reverse complement strand
GAAAATGTGAAAAAAAATTTTAGACATTTTTTGAAAATTTTTTTTTTTTATTATTAACTTCCTTCGTTCAGAATCGTTTTACTGAAGAAATGATTTATCGTTTCTTTAAAATTTAATACGCCCGTCAGGAGAATACCACCCGTCGTGCGAAGTATGTCTGGCTTTTTTTTTAATTTAAAATATGATTTTGAAACTTAACATTTTTAGCATTGGACTGAAAATAAATAAATAAACAGGTTTCTGTTCTGTTTTCTGAAACCCATTTCTAAATAAAATTAACAATTAAAGAAGCAAAAAATGTATATTACAAAACAGAACTATTGAAAGCAGGAACTTATAATAAAAGATGTTGGGAAATTAAAAATTAAGCTTTAAATCGCAGCAAAATTAAATATCAAATTTCTAGTATGAGAGACGACAAGAGTAATTTACTTAACTTACAAAAACATGCGAATAAAATAGTAAATATATTCAACAACTAATTCATTGTAACAGCAAATAATATGTAAAAAAAAAAAAATAAACTAAAAAATATTTTTTTTTATTATTATTTTTAATATTAATTTTAATTATTAAAATTCAATTCAATTAAAAAAAAAAAAAAAAAAAAAAAAATTAGTTAAATCAAAAAAGTTTTAGCCCTTGTAATTAAAATAAAGTCAAATATAAAATAGGTCGGATAGACTTTACATCGTGAATATATTTTGTTTTTCAGGTGAGATATTCTTGGTGGGTGAATTGGATTTTAAAAAAATGATAAATAATTTCTTCAACTAAATGATTCTGAGCAGAAGTTCAATTACTATCCAATAACCACGTAATAATGATTACTATGTTATCATGGTTATCCTGTTACCATAGTTAAAGGGTAAGGGTAAGATAGTAGAGTTGGTAGGGGTTCAGGATCTTGGGTTGGGGGGATTAAAAGGTAGGGAGTTATGGTTTTGGGTAGGTGTTGGGGTTGTGGGGTCCAAACAATGACAAGTGTAAACCCTTTGAAATAATGAGAATTTTGAAAAATGCTAAGTATAAAATACTATCTAAAGCCAAATTTTGATGTAAATAGTGGCTGATTGGATTAGTATTTCTATAAAAAGTGATTACTGAACGGTAAAAGATAATAAACATCATTGTAAATCCGCTCAGAATCTGAAATGGTATACTTCTTATGTGCATAAAATATACATTTATTTTATTTGAATATAATAAATAAATACAATTGTAAGTAATAATGCTATCAGCTGTAATTAAATTAACGAATTGATTTGTGTTTCTTAACCCAAAATGTAAAATGTTTTAAAAATTTCAATCTTATTAAATAATTATATTGCAATGTGTTGTTGGGTAAAATGAATAAATTATTCAAAAATATCATAACTCTTGTTAGTACCCTAATAATTTTAATGCTTCAATCCTTTTGATGATTTAGGTAATATAATATTAAACATAAAAACTTTAATTTTTCATTAATTTTGTAACGATTATTTTAGAAAAGTACAAACGAACAAGGCTAACAACAAACAAGATGTAAAAAAAACTAGTTTAACAGAAAAAAAATCGAAGCTTTCATACTTGAAAATGTTCAACAGTAATAAATCTAAAGGTGTATAAAATATAGTTCATATTGAATAATACTGTGTTGTGTGTTTATATTTTATAATAATTCATATTAAACTTTTTGTATAGATGATGTTTCTGAAAAAACTAAAAAAGATTATGACCCACTTATTGCAAAGAAATTGGAGCAAGTGGATGCAGAATATTTATCTATTTTGTCTGAACCAAAATCATTACGTACTGATTTAAAAAAGCAAATTCGTAACTTTTGTCAAATGATGATAACGTCACATTTACAGAGTCCGGTAGATATTCAGTCTGAACTCACTCAACATTTTTATCAAAATGTCCTGGATATGCTAAATAATAATTATTCTTATGATGGTAATTTCATAAATATTTTATTTAGTACTATATACCTATAATATTGCATATAAACTTATAGGTACTTATACAAAGTATAACATATTAAAAAATAGACTTAATTTGTTTTTTCGACATTTCTATTCATTTAATTGATTTGAATGTGGCGTCTTCTTTTATCACTTATAGTCCTGGTGATTCGTTATTATCTATTGTCTATTGTTTTTATTTTAAACTGAGAAATGTTTAAATTAAAGGATTTTTTTATTTAAAAGTATTTATTAACTATTTTAGTAAACCATATCACTAATTATTTTAAATGTATTATTTCTATTTAATATTTATTTATACCTACTAAAAATAATGTATTTAAAATAAACATTTTAAAGATTTGTAATTAATAAATCTCTTTTCATAGTATTATAATTAAAAATCTTCCATTTTTAGTAATTTTATAAATATGTGTAAATACTATAATACATTTTTTTTTCTCCTAGAGTTAAATCATGAAAAAAAAGAACAAATATTGGACTATACAGAAAAATATTCTATGATTAAACTATATAAATATTTATTTTGTATGACTTTGGCAGATGAAGATGAGGATTTAGAAATACAGAAGAGGTATGTTGCTATCTATATTATATTTAAAAAAAAAATGTATGTAACATAATTAGGTTAATAATAATGACATATTTATTGTCAATAAAATCAAAATTGTAAATACAATTTTAGTACAAAAAACATGGTTGTCACAAGTTTCAAAAATTTAGAAATGTCAAGGAATTTAATAATTGTCAGGGGAATCATGGAAAAATCAAGGATTTTATAATTTTGCCAGAAATTTTTAAAATTTTAGGAATTAAAAATTTTATCCATTTCATCAATTACTATATTGCAAACTATAGGTTGTGTTGATGTATTCTGCTTTACTCATAAATAAATTATATTAAAACTTTCTTTTGTGAATCCAGGTTTCCTTTGAACAACAGAATACCATTTTTAAGAGTTTTTTGTAAGATTTTTTAAGAGTTGCAGTATGGGACAGTAAATTTTTAAATATTTTTCTAACATAGCTGTATGCTTTAGAACAGGGATTCTCAAAGTTTTATGAACACGGTACCCCTTGTTACAAATAAATTTTTTTGGGTACCCCTCCTTAGTTACTAAACTAAAATCTATTTAAAAACTTTTTAGAGACTTACATACATTTTTATTCCATTAAGATTAAGTTATTAAAAACTGATCTAAAAAAAATTTTAAAAACTAATATCGCTTATTTCCAAAGAAATAAGTGAGAAAGGTACTTATAGATTTTAGAGTTTTTTTCCTCTATTTTAATTCAAAGGTTTTGGTGGCCAGACCCGTACCCCTTAAAAAATTTCGAGTACCCCCAAGGGGTACGTGTACCACAGTTTGAGAATCCCTGCTTTAGAAGAATAAAATTGTTAAGTCAATGCAAAGGTAGGAGAGTATTTGGCATTTTTTGATTTAAATTCCTTGTTGAGTGTTCCTTTTATAGAATCTGAAGTATTATTATAAAATAAATAAAAAAAAAATTTCAGATTTAATTCAAATTATTATTATCATTATTATTAATTTAAAGTCATTATATACAAATTTAATATGCTCATAAATTTATTCATTAATAATTTTTAACTAAATTCATTACTTCGTATAACGTTTATTGCTTAAAAAACTAGAGACCGGATTTATATTTTTTTTAAAATGCCTAAAATATGACTAATATTCTATAAAAAATTTGAAAATATACAAGAATAATAATATCAAAATGATCCCCCCCCCAAAAAAAAAAAATTATAAATGTTCAAAAATTATTTTTCCAAGTATGGTTGTATTAAAATTAATATTTTTGTCTCACAATTTACAAAATATTCCAAAATATAATAAGACTCAGTTATAATATGTAAAAACATATAAATCCAGTCTTCACTTATAACAGTCCAAATTCATTACATTTTATGTAAATAAAAATAAATTCTAGATGTGATTTATGAAATATAAAATTATATACATTTTATGATTTGTTATTTTAATTAGATAATTAATTCTATATTTTCCTAACTGCAACTTATTTTAATATTTTGTAAAACTTGTTTAGTTGATTTTAGTTTTGTGGTAATTACAAAACAATATCAATACTAAATTGATTAAACTTATTTTAAATGACTAAAATTATTTCTAAAATTGACAGTCTCGTAAAATATACTTTTAAAATTATATTTAAATACAGATACAAATACATCCATTCAGAAAGTATTTAAAATACATTTCAATTACTTTTTTCATTTTATTTTTTACTAGTCGTTAAACTAGTAGTTCATTTACTTAGATATTTAAAATGATTATGTTAAATGGATTATTCAGAACATAAAATGTGGTATATTCAGTGGGGGATCCAGAACCTTAATTTGTAGAGGGCGATTAAACAAAAATAGATCAAATATAATAATAAATAAAATGTATACATTTTTACACACCTTAAGCACTTTAGTATGCTTTTTAAAATTCGTTAGTTTTCCTTAAAATTATGCACTTTAACATACATAAAAAAAAAAAATAATAAAAAAAATATGTTGTTTATTTAACTATAGAGCCTTGATGATGCTCATATTCAGGCATATAATATATAATTTAGGTGCATATAAAATGTTATCATACTAATTATTTATGAATTTCACTCACTCTGTATAATATTTGTACAGTGCTTGTCGTGTTTTTGGTGGACCATGTGTGAAAATGTACACGTTTTTTTATATTATTAACTTCCTTCGTTCATAATCGTTTTATTGAAGTTATGATTTATCATTTCTTTAAAATTCAATATACCATTCAAGAGTATCCCACCAGACGTGCTAAGAACACCCCGACGAGCGAAGTACACATTTTTTTTTAGACCTAATATTGCATAGTACATGATGTTTGGTAAAGCTCCTGATGTCCATTTTTAATAATAATTGTAGAATTGTAGTATAGTATTTTTATAATAAAGTTTATTTAGATTTAGAATACCAAAATCATTATATATTTGGACAGTTGAATAAAGTCTGTCTTTATGAAGAATTAATTTGAAGTGTTAACCACAACCTCTAATTTATAGAATCTTGTTTGTTCATTCCACTCCATACAACTACTGCATACGCTAAAAGAGACTATGTTAAAGCATAGTGAACTATTTTAAGATGGTTAATATGCTGAATTAGTATAATTTTCAGTTAGGAAATGTAATCGCTATGATCCATTTTAAATGCTCATCTGTAATAACTCCTAAATATTATATCTGTTTTATGTACAGCTGTAATGGATGATAGAATCATAACATTTACTTAAATGGACCAAGTATAACTCATAGTTATAATTTTACTTATACTAAGTGAAATAAATTTTGATTTTTTAAAATTTAGCATTAGGCCAAAGATGTCCAACCAAAGTTTAGCTTTTTTTACTCATTTAACTGAGTTTTTATATAAATCCATTCCATTATCTCCATAAACAGTTTTATTAGTAAAATATATTATTTTACCTTTTATATACAAATTTAATAAACCATTTATATAAATTATAAAGGCCCAAGGACAGTTCTCTGTGAAACTCCAAAATTAATTGAACCTTAGCTGTTTTGATACGAACATTGTGTAATCTTGACTCAGAATATTATCACTAAGCCTTGAATTCAAGTATTCAACTAAATAAATTTAGAGCTGTTCCTCATATACCACAATATTCTATTCAATAAAATTGTGTGATTAACGGAGTCAAGTGTTTTTTTAAGGTCTAAAAATATACCAATTAGCTTTTTGTTACTATCATTTGTGGATTTTTCATAAAATCAGATTGGGCATAATTCTGGTTTAGCTCTCCAGCAATTTTTTATTTTTTTATGTTGTTCTTATGTAGTTTTTTATGGAAAAAAATTGGTTGCAATCAGAGTTTGTTGGATGGAGTTAGTTACAAAGTTGTAACACTTAAAATTTACAAAATTCATTTTGAGTATATTATGTTAAATTAATACATGAGGTTACACATAGTCAATCAGTAATAATGGAAGCGTTTCGGTACAACAGTCCAGAGTTCAATTCTCAGACGATTATCAAACGAAATGCTCCTGTGTTACATAGCAAGTCAAGGAATGTATATAGATTGAGTGACACCAAAGGAGCTTAGTGATAAGTGCCAAAATACGCGCAGAAACTGTCTACCTACTCAAACTACATATTTCTAATATATTTAAAAACTGTTCAAAAAATAGATTTTATTTTAAGGACTTTTCAAATTAATGAGTTTCATCTAAAGTCCATTATCAATTTTTGGTCGAAAAAAGAAAAAATTGATGTTCCCGGTAAATTAAAAATGTTCCAAATAACACCAAAATACTTCTTCTTCAAATTTTCTTCACTTTCAAACTTAACTTTTTGTAGTTTATGTTTGTATCATTGTTTTCAACGTCAAAAGCTACATAGGAATCAGAAAAAAATAAATAAAAAATCCATAGGTTGGCTAAACTAAATTTGTTCCGAAACATTACAAATATAATATATTAAATGTTATACATTTATATAATAAGTGGTAACTATTGAATTTAAATTAATATATGAATATATATTATCAAATTTAAACTAAAGTTTTTTTTTTTTTTTTTTTAATTTGTATGAAATAATTTCATTTCAGGATTCGTCAATTGAACTGGGTTAATGCTAAACATCTTGATTGTGACATTGACAAGACTAATGCTCAAATTATTGAATTAGTCTATAAAGCCATTCTAGAGCTATTAGATATGGACTCTGCTACAGCACCACAAGACAAACTAGCATGTGTTGTTCGATGTTGTCGACATATATTTGGAGTTTTGCAAGGTGGAAACAATGGTGTAAAAGGTCCAGCATCAGCTGATGATTTTTTACCTGTTCTCATATTTGTTGTTCTCAAAGCAAATCCTGTGAGACTGAAGTCTAATTTACATTATGTAACCAGATTTTGTAATGCTTCAAGATTGATGTCTGGTGAAGCTGGATATTATTTTACTAATCTGGTATTTTGATTACAATTAACTATAGTTACTATTATTTTAGCTTAAATATTTGAAAAAAATAATTTGGTATGAATATTTTTTTAATTGTTAATACTTCTGTTTAATATTAATTTGATAGTGTTGTGCTGTATCATTTATTGAAAATATTAATGCAGAACTTTTGAGTATGAATACTGAAGAATTTGAGCAGTACATGAATGGCACATTAGTATCAGATACTTGGGATTCTGCTTTAATCATTTGTGAAGTAAATAAAAATAATTAATAGCATAAGTTATGAATATTCGTAGACCTTTTAACTTAAATTACTAAAAACAGGGCATGCATCAAATGTTTGAACAGTTGGCATTATTAGCAGATTTAAAAAGAAGAAATATAATGATTGTCGAAGACGCATTAAAATTCAAGAAAGAAATTTCTGATTTTAAGGTATATGTGTATATATATATATTTATTGATTTATATTTTATAATATTAGTTGTTATCACTTTTTATTATTCATACAATTTTTTTACTATAAAAGCTTTTATCAATATTTATTTATTTATCTAAAACTACACATTTGCATTTTGTTTTAAAAGCTTTGATGAATAACAAATCAATGTGAAGTTGAATAAATTAATTCATCCTGAATTTGTATTCTTTGATCTTTTAATTTTATTGATATCTAGAGCAATGGAGTGTGAATTATTCATTTGTTAATCTTTTTGGGTAATATAAGACAAATATTATTTCACATAAAAAAGTCAACACTTGTGTTTGCGCCAAAGGGGCATTCCTAATGTTAAGCTTACCTTTTAGCGATGAAGAGATATTTTTTTTTTTTTTTTTGTGGACTGTATAAAATAAAAATTCACTATCATTTGAATAATTCACAAACACTAACCATAGATAAAATTGTAATAATATCGGTTGTGCCGGCTACACTTATGTGTATGTGTTTATACGTGGTTGTAGTCGAACAGCAATGGTTGGGTTCGCCGCGCAAATACTGTTCGACTATGTGGTGTGGGTGATGTGTGTTGGTGTGTATACTTGTAGTGTGTGTACTTAATTCTAATGAAAAAGGTTAAATAAAATTATGTAAAAAAAATGGTAATACGGAATAAATGGTAACTATGTTGCTATATTTTAAATTTAAATAAATACAAATAATGGATAATAATTCACAGCAACACGTAAAATGAGTTGGTAATAATAATTAATTATTTATTATAATATTTTTTTTTGGCCCAACTGAATAAAATATGGTAACTATGTATTGGTGAGGTGAATCTTAGAACAAAAAGAAATAAAATATAATAAATTAGTTAAATAGTTATTCTAATAATTCACACACACACAAAACAAATAAAAATAATATAATAAATAAAACTCACAATTTTCGTTGGTGTGAAGACTGGCCAGCTGCACACCTGTGCCTAAATAATAATAATTTAACACACAGTAATATATATAAAAATATAATAAAATTCACAACACTTAGTGGCGATTAGCGCACACTTAAATGTGTAAAAATGCAAATACTAAAACAAAAATAAAATAATCACGGCGATTAGCGCACGGATTTACAAAAACACGGCTATTCGAGCCGGTACTATAAAAAAATAACAAAAAAAGCGGCGATTCGCGCACACTTTTTTTACAATAATTATAATAAAATAAAGCACGTAATTCGTACGGACTCGTATTATACTTCGCATTTGGCGAACGGACCAAGACAGACGACGTAATTCGTACATCGGTGTACATATCGGCTTAAAAACTCGATTTTAATAATTAATTAATAAAATAATTATATAACTCATAACAAAGATAACATTGACTTATAACTACGTGTGCATGTTTGTGTATGATAGTGTGTGTGGCTGACCTATCGGTAATTATAATTAGGTCACATTGACCTGATTAGGCGGCAGTACGTGCGGTTCACGCGTAGGCTTTTCTCGTGCCGCAAAAACTTGATTTGCAAATTTTAATGAATCATGAAAAATAAACTATCTTAATATTTATACCTTATTTAATAATTACCTTATTTTGATCTTTTTCATGTTCAGTAAACAGTGTTAAATAGAAATACTGGTGTATTGTATTATTGTTGTAAGGTTAATTCATAATATGCTACCTTTTTTAAAACAATTGGTAGAATATTTAACATAAGATATAACTGTGCATAGAAAACTAGCTTAAAATTAATTGCCTTTTTTTAAATTTATTTAATCTTATTTTTGATTTTTAATTGAGGTTTGATAAAATGCTTAAATAGTATAAATTAGAATAAAATAAATTATAATAATTAGTTAAAACAAATCTAAAAACATAAAAGAAAAAAAATTTAAATATGAATATAACAAAAGTTTGTGAAATATAAATATACATATTTAAGGTAAATTATTTTCTTAATGAAATTATTAATACTTTGTTTCTTTGTAATTTTTATAAGATGGTATTTTAATTATTAAATTCATAATTTTGTTATATTTTATAACATTGACTATTTTTATGTATTTATGTAGGACAATTTTATGGGACAGTTTGCAGTATTAAAAGAAGTATATACAATTAATGATGATAGTGAACAATCAGATAAAAAAGCTACAGTCAGTATTGATGGTTTTGATCCATTATGTTCAAATTTACCACTTTGGACTATGACACCACAGGTTAGTATATCAAAATTAAGGCTTGGAAATATATGCAAATACTTATTTCAGTACATTTAAAAAAAAATTTAGTACTTCAAAATGTCAGTATTTCATAATGCATAAATTCTAGTTTTCGGTTTTAAATTCTGAGCAGAGCGAAGAATCATATGAATTTACAATGGTTTTTATTTTTTTTTTCTCGTTGTGTAAACACTTTTACATATAGAAATACTAATCCAAAAGTTTCGATCAGCTACTTTTTAAAACAAAATTCAGCTATAGATTATGCTTTATACTAAGTACTTTTCGAAATTCATATTACTTCAAGGGGTTGATACTTATCGCCATTGTTAGTACCCTCTCTTATCCTACCTTCCCTTTCCCTCCCCTACTTTACTCTTCTCTTCTCTACCCTTTCATGGACACCGTGGTAACTATGGTAATGTAATTATTATTAAATCGTTATTGTATAATAACTGAACCTCAGCTCAGAATTGTTTTCTTGAAGAAATAATGTATTGTTTCTTTAAAATTCAATACACCCACAAAGAATATTCTACCCGGAAAGAAAAGTATATCCATTGTACGAAGTATGTTCAATCTTTTTTTTTTCCCATACTGAACTTACTTTTCAGTAAGTTTTCCTTACTGAAAACCTTGTAAGATTAATTAAAATGTGCAATAATAATACCCAAAATGTTATTTGGATAAAGGGAGGAATTTCAAAACCTTTTAAAAATAGCTTTAGACAAAGAGACGCCCTCTTGCTAGTATTCAACCTTGCTTATGAAAGTGTTCACAAAAAATAAATATCATTGTAAAAACACTAGCTTCTTCACTTCAGAATCTAAAATAATGTTATTCTGATTATTTTTATTATTCATTTATTTAGATTGTTAAATATTTTTACTATAAATTGTGTACTGTATAAATTTTTAATAACATTTTTTTGAATTTTTTACATTTTTAAGTTATGATATGAATCGGTATATTTCATAGATTTTTTTATATTTAAATCTGGGCTCTATTAATTTTCTATTAATAAAGTAATCAACTACTTAGCAATATTATAAATTACAATTGTTTGTAAAATTATGTATAGGTTATACAACCTGCAGAAAGAACTAGAACCAGCTCTTCTTGTACTGATGTGGATTCTTGGGACATCCACTCTGCAGAAACCGTTTCATTACAGTCATTTGATGCTTCTTTGAATATGTCTCAAGATAAAAATACAGTTGGAAGTAGTTTAGAACATTCACTTAGTGAAGAACCACATTTAAATGAAATACAGGTATGATAATCAAATAATAACTTTAATAGGTACAGTTATTGAAAGTCATTAAAAAAACAAATGTATTAGGAAAAAACCAAACACTTATTGTCTATGTGAAATAATATTTATAGAAATGTATTTGTTAAGTATGTATACAATGTAAAATGTATTATATTTTGTGGTGATATACTGATATAAGTAATTATAGTGTACATAAATTACATTAATTATTATGGAATTTAACTTAAAATTAATTTTATGTTCATTACAAAACAGTGCGGATATGTCTACAAAATTATTTCATTACATATTATACATTAATTTTCATTACAAAAATATTAAGCCTTTTAAGACTAATTAATGAATTAGATTGATTTTTAACATACATAATCTATGTGAATTATATTTTTTAACAATATTACTTTTATTTAGTTAAATATTGCACCATATTGTTTTAATTTATTTTTAGGAAATTTCTATTCAAGGATGGCAAATACCTAGTATACCTTGTGAAACTGGAGGAAAAACAATCACTGATTCTAGAAATAACATTCAACAATAATGTTTTATTATTTTCTATGTATGTGTTTGTTTTTTTATGAAACATAAATACCACTTAGTATATTATTTCAAATGTTATTATTTTTCTATCATTGTATCTTTATATTAATTTTTTGTGTGTTAATTATCTCAGTATATTATTGATGTAGTGATAAATATATATTATGAATGTTTTATGTGCACATTTAATATTGCTTTTAAATTATACAAATATATAAAATATTATAGTTTAATGGTAGTGTCTAATGGAAGTGTATACTCAGAATGGATTCTTGTCTCAATTGATGTTTTAAAATGTTTTGTTGTACCAATTTGTTGAACATATGGACAAGGAACTAATTTCATCTAAAATTAAAATTAAACATCAAGGAATTTTAATGTAATAACTATTTTATTTTTTAATAGTTAAAAAATAAATCATTATTTACCACCATTAGTTAGAAAATTATTATTTTCTAACTAAACATCTCTCAATATTTGTAATTTCTATCCATACTAAAAATAAAACCTTACGTTTGAAGTATTACCTCTAAATCAATTGTTTCTGTAAACCGTCTCATTGGAGATTCTAGATTAAAATTAACTTCAGTGGTATATTTAACAGGAACTACTCTTGGCTCCATCCAAAATGTTGATTGGTACCTAAACATTTAAAAAAATAATATATATCTTAAGTTTATGGGATTTTTTGAATATGTTTGTTATGTAAATAATAAATTATGAAATATAATTTCGGTATCCTATACACTAATTATTATTTATAGCACTCAATATTATAGTTATAAATTCAAAAAATTGTTGAAAATACACAACAATGAATGTTGTATCATTCTTATGTTACAATAAATAAGCATGGGAAATAGATTTTAAAATGTAATTGAATATCTAACAAATACAGATCATAAACAAATGTAAACTATTGCATATTTTTATTTAATTTTGACCCATTCTTGTAAATAAAATATCACTTGTATTTCAATATAATAAAAATTGATATCTTACAATGAAGGGTGCTGGGTAATTAAAGGTTTTTTACATTCAATGTTTTTTTCAACATATTTTTCATGATTCCTAAAATCATAAAAATACATTCAAATTGTCTATAAAACATCTACAAAATTAAATCATTTTTGTACATTTCTGTTGAAATTATTGTTGGGCGGTTCAAGTTTTTACGATGGTGTGTGTGACTGATCGTTTTTATACTTTGATTCTTGGTATTGCCAGTAGGTTGTAATTTAGTCTTATCTAATAAATAAACACAAAGATCAGAATAATGCATTTAAATAAACAAAATGTTTCATATATGGATTTATTTACTCAATTTATTATCTAAATTAGGTAAGAATCTCATGACGCAACCACAGTCACGTACTAAAAATCCTTCAGGTGAAATCCTTTGCCCATAAAGATCTTTTGTAAATTTGAAAGTTTGCTTGAAAATTGTTTTGCAGTGTGCACTGCTATTTTTTTCAGAATTGGGCATGATGTATGATCATCTGTATACAAATATCATTTTACTATAAAATAAAATAAAATGTTTAATATTTAAAGATTATTACTCAATAATTTAATTATATATTATACATATACACACCCACATATATATATATATATATATATATATTAATATATTATATTTAATTATAAATTAATATTTTTTTTATATTACCCTCGTATTAATTATTAGTGGGGCTCGAAAGTTGTAGAGTTTGTATGCTATTAGTAAGAAATTAAATTTATTGCTAAATAACCTAAAAATTAATTTTATGACACCACAAAAAATCAAATTAAAAGTTTAAAGTGCGTATTTTTTAATATTTAAAAATTTTGTAGTTTTAAGAATATATTTCTTAATTTAAACATTTTTTCAAGCAATTTTTATGATGAAATTTGAAAATTTAATATAAAAACAAATAAATACATTGTATATAATATACATTCATTATGTTTTTCAAATCCATTTTTATGAATTTAAAAGTAAAAAAAAAAGTAATGTATTTTTTCAAAATATGAAAATTTTCAAATGATTAATAATAATTGTTATAATATGCTATCTATACATTTAAAGGAACTTATGAATAGAAAATTATAATACATAATGTACACAAAATATCGCTAAAGTCCGCCACTTTGCAAGACCGAAAATTTATACAGACCTAGTATAGAAATGGTGTATCTATGTATTGATTATTTATGGTTGCAAAGAGCTAGCCTATCACATAGATAATAAAAACATAAATTTATTCAATTAAAATAAAAATGTCTATGGCCTTTCCATTTTTTTATTATGTATGAGAATACCATAATATAATATAACATGTCTTTGGTTTATAGAATAACATACATAGTAGTTCATAGAGTAATTACTCTATGGATTGAATGCTGAAGAAGAATGATTGGTAATTAACGATAAGCTCTTGAGTAACTAAAGTATTGTTTTTTGTAAATATTGTATGTAACAAAATAATTTTTAGTTCAACATTTAACTTCAACAGATTTGTGTATATCATCAGCATAATAATATGTAAGCTCAATGTGCAGTGATACAAAAATAAATTAATACTGTTATTCTGGTCGAATTTCAATCATTTGGTAATACTAGTACTTTTTATTAGAATATTATGTACCTAACTTATTATACAAATTTGATCGTTTACTGGAATAATGAATTAGACATGGACTATATTGTTATTAAATAACAATTGCTAAACATACTGACAATTACTATTTACCATTGTATATTTACTAAAGCTTCGCTCAGAATCGTTTTATTAAAGAAATGATTTATCGCTTCTTTAAAATTCAACACATCTACTCAGATTATTCCACCTGAGGTGTGATGAATACCCATGGTGAAGAATATGTTCTTTTTTCAAATTTTTTTTTTTTTATGTGTATCTTCACGTTTTTGTATAGAAATATTTGTCCATAAGTTTCAAATAGTTATTTTTTAGATCAAAAAGTAACATCTAGTTGATAATTTTGGGAGGTCATTTTTGAAATTTCTCAATACTTTTTTCATAAACGAGGAAAATGTTTTGGAAAATTTAGTAAAATATGCCGTAAACGCTTTTTTCATAAATTCTTATAGCTCAAATTTTTTACCCACTATTAATATTAGTATATACAGATGGAAATTTCTTTCAAAAATATACTTTTGGGGTAAATATAGCATTTTAGAATTTCTTTGTGTTTTGTTAGGTTTCATCCAATAACATTTTTGGTTCTTAATATTGTTAGCTGAAAATTTAACACAACCTTACTCATATATTATATAATAAATTAATTTGAAAACATAACGTTTTAAGAGGCGTAAGAGAAAATAAAATAAACATCTTTGTAAAATCATAAGCTTCTTCGCTCTGCTCAGAATCTAAAATTTGATTTCGAACTTCTTTCTAATTAAGACATATAGAGGTATGTATTAGGTATATTTAAGTAAATTGTTTATACCTATAAAGAATTTTGTCAGTAATTTCTGTGGAATTAGATTGTTTTCGTTACAAATAATCTGGTTAAATTTATTAATTCCATCTATAAATCACTGCATAACAGTTGCTCATACATTATTTTTTGTACACATAGTTATATACTATTTTATATAATAATATATAATAATAATATACTTTATAACGAAAAAATATTCCAATTCCAATTATTTACAACATGACAGTATTTCTTATAATCTAATTTAAAAATAAATAAATATACAGGTTTAACAATTAATACCAAAGTCATATATGGGAAAGAGAAAAAATAAAAATAAAACAAATATTTTCATATACATACATACTATGGAACGAAAAAAAAAAACGAGAGAATATAATAAATAAATATAGTTTACAATTAAAAGTGAAAATTTTTGGTTATCTACAATACCTACTATAAATATAATGATGACGATAAT
>JAIPRM010000379.1:0-12039 GCA_025469315.1 Stegophylla sp. TES_Ste_2020 | reverse complement strand
AGTCGGTGTCGTCGCGAGGGGAGAGAAGGGCGCGACGAATAATAGGCAATAAAATAATACATTTTTGGGAATTCCGAGTGGGGGAGGGGGGGATAAAATCGATTATTGTCTTGCGCTCGACAAATGCGATGTGATAGGTATCTTGCAGAGAGAGAGAGAGAGAGAGAGAGAGACGGGGGATGAGAACCGGACGTGCGGGAGGGATGGAAAATATAAGGGTGGAGAGAGAGAGAGAGAGAGCGGGTGACGACATCCTGAACAGCAGCATCAGCAGCCTCGGGTACAAAGGAAACGGCCGAAAACGCTCGCGGACCTATCGCGGAACTCGATATAGAAATCAAAAACAGTGGAACGCACTATACGCGTGGACGGGGAAGTTCGGGTGGCGAGTGGCAGGTAGTTACGACCGTCGTAATGTAGTTATAGGCCTGAGCCGCCGCCGACCACTGCCGGAAAATAACACTTATTGTTTGCCCCGATATTTCGCGGGACCGATTTCGGCGACCGATCGAACGCCACAAGCCACAATACACTGCGAGTCCCTCTCCTACATCCCTACATCGTTCCCGTTTCCCCACATACCCTCCTGCCCTACGTACACCGTCGTGGTGGTAAAACAGGGGGTGGGGGAGAGACGTGAATGGAAAACGAGGAGAGACGAGATAATCTGACCCGATATGCCGCACATCTCGTGGCCGGAGGCTATAGAAACCCGAATCGATAACTTATTATGATATTATGATTCACGTTATATAATAAAGACGTAACTACGACGACGACGACGACGACGACGTGAATACCGACGTGAAGACCGCCGGGGTTTTTTTATATTTGCTTTTTTTCCGAGGCCACTCGACTCGAGACGCGTTCAAATTCGAGCGAAATTGTATTCCGTTCGAACGTACTCCTGCTCCAAACCCGGAGGGAGGGGGGATGAGGGTAATCGGACCGGTTTATGTCCTGTTCACCGACACCCGATTCGGGGTGGGGGGGGGACAACAACAAAAGGTGTGTACTTCGCTCCTCGGGGTGTTCTTCTAACTTCGGTTGGGATACTCTTAGCGGGCGTGTTGAATTTTAAAGAAAAAAACGAATCATTTCTTTAAGAAAAAAAATAAAAAAATCCATTCTTAGCAAAGCTACGACTGATGCACAATAATAATTATCACTTTTGAAATGAAAATTATTTTGTTACATATGGCATTAACGAACAAAAAAAAAAAATGATTCTTAACATTTTCTTATTATAAAAATCTCCCTTACATTCCGTAAATAATTTAAAATTACTATAAAATATAAACATCGTGGTAAAATAATAAATTACTATCTTAAATCGACATTAATTCACTATAACAAAATTAGTATAAAATTAGGCAGTCGCGGTTGCAAAAATTGCAAAAAATTCAGTTCACTGGGGGGGGGGGGGTAAAACTTGAACCAGGTACCGTCGCATTCGAACTTGACGCCTAAACCACTAGATCACAAGAATAGCGTTGAAAACAGTTGAAATAATAAGTATTTAATATAATATCCGTAAACATTGAATTTTCAAAATAGAATAATCAGAAAACTATTGATGTGTGCAGATTTTAATTCCTACCATAGTGAAAAAACATTACTAACCTTTTAGGGTGTTCGTTAACTAGCAATATATCGTAAAATTTGTCCATATTTAATAATAATTAACCTAATTTATGAAAATGTGGGATTTTATGGCCATTTACGACAAACATCTCATTAGCTAATGAATTAATCAAAAAATGTAATGCATTATGAGATTTTTTCGTGTCCCCCTAAACCCTTATTATGATATATCATACTATTTTTGGAAATGTTCGACGTTGGCGTATCTCTAAGTGGTGGTTGGGAACGGTAAATCTCGTGGGAACAAAAATTCACGAAATTATATCATAATAAATTATTGAAAAACTACCAAAACTGGCAGTAACTAATGTAATTTAATTTAAACATTAATAATAGTTTAATATAAATATAAATTTTAAAAATTATTGATGACCATAAGGCCGTAAATTGTTGTTCTAACGAAAAATGTGCGTTTTCTCATTCTTTAAGGCTTAAACCCTTTTTTTGCCAAGAATTTTGAGAATTTTGAAAATTCTCAAAGTAACATTGCGATAAAATCAATGTTTTCTATAACATTTTTTCTTTTATTCGTTGCACCTCAATGAGGTTCAATATAGCGTTCCAAACCATTTTTTTTTTTTTCAAATTTTACACCCTTTTTTCTTTGCGGAATTTTATTCAAGCAGTTTTTTAAATATGAATTTTGATATATTGATGTAAGTAAATGTTGAATATAAGACCAAAAATGTACCTATGAGACTATTAATACTTAAAATAGAATAATTCAAAAACTGCTGGTTCGAATTTCGATTTCAATACATTAAAATGCATTTAAAAATCAAGCGCATAAAATTCCATAGAGAAAAAATGGGTTTTACGTTTGGAAGAAAAGTTAGCGTCACCACGGGTTATCTTAAAAGTCGGACAAAACATAGTTTTAATCGCATAACTTAAACATTCTAAAAAAAATCAATATTTATGAGTTTTTGCGGCCAAAAATTAGGGTGAGTTTGCTTATGGATCACATTCTGTATATAAAATAAAGTCTTTTTTTATGTACCACGCGTTTCTGACGACACTATTGAATTTTTTTACGATTTTATTTCACCCAAGTCGTTCAAAACACTCCCCCGAGTGTTCTTACAATGTTTGCCTGTCTCGAACGTGTCGTTTGCCGTTCGTGAAATCGTGATTTTATTACACTCTTCGTCGGATTTTAGTGTAATCCGTTTTCGAAATTAGAATACACCTGCAACAGGCGTTACAAAGGTGCAGTATTGAGCAATATTTAAATTAAGATATTTATATTTTTATCACATCTAAATAAAATAGTGTTGAATATCTTTTTATCTTAACAATTTAATAAAATAGTTATTTAAGATGAAATTATCTAGATAATCTTTTGAATTTTTTTCAAAGCTGTTTTCGTCAAATTTTAAGAACTTTCTTCAAAGTGTCTTTAAAAGTTTAAAAAAGTCAGCATAATTTCATAAAACAAAAAAGTTTATGGTTAGAAAAATGTCTTTTGAAAAATTATTAAACACTTAACACTAAAATGTTTATTTCCAGACTATTCGAAAATTCGTTCAAATTTCTAAAATGTATATATTTAAGAATTAGACTCGTCAATCTAACATAACTGTATTCGGTGGTAGTTAACATAACTAATTGTTATCATAAGAAGAAAAAAAAATAAATAAAAAATTAATTTATATTCATCTAGATAATTTAGTACAGATAACATAATTGTTTATCGGAGATAATCAATGCATCAAATAAACATTTTTTGATCCATCTTTAAAGATAAAAGATAATACATTTTTTATCTAGGTAATAGTTTATCTAGTTGAATTAATCTTATTATCACTGTTAAGATTTTAATGCGCTGAAATATTGCTGTTTACGTTTTTTTGATCACGTTAAAATTAATAAATTATAGTTACAAAGTAAAAAATATTAATTTATGCAATCAATAAACATTATTATAATATTATTAAGATCAGTTTTTTCGTATGACGACGCTTCGATTATGTAAAACTGATAGCACTCGTGTGCGTGGTAACAAAATGACGGTCAGAGCACGATTGTGGTAAGTATATAATTTTGTGATTTTTCAAGAATTATATTTAATGTTTTTTTTTTTTTTTTTAGCATATAAATTCGTATGTTTCAAACTATTACACTTGGAAATATGTTGAAAAACAACTTTTCATCAATGAAAATATAAAATCAAATTGAATAATGAATTTATATAAGCCGATTATAATAATTGATTAGTTGCAAATCAATTTTAACACGTTTTCGTCACTGTTATTATATCGTACTCATCACGTTTGCTATTGAATATAAATCGGTTTTAAATTGAATAGAAAATATCGAAAATAAAATTTACTAATGCGACGTGACTCTTGTCCTTTGATTACGCGTTTTTATTTAGCGTTCATCGAGGCAGATATTGAGTCATCTGTAATGGAGTTCGTGCGATTCAAATTTCCAGGTTATATAAATAGAATTTATATGATTTCCGCATCCGCCTGACGCGTTTCTTTGTTTTTGTTCAGTGCCGATCTCTTCCTGTACAAATATTGACTTCTTTTCTATTGTGAAATTCGGACGAATAAAAAAAAAAAAAAAAACGGAAAAGGTATTAATAAAACAGAAAATAATATAATAAGAGGTCAACAAAACGGTATTGTTTACAAAAAAAAAAAAAAAAAAAAACTAAAAACTGTTATTCTCGGTAGTTCTCACTCGCGAGTTCATAAGTCAGCAAATAACAAATAATAATAATCGTATTTAACCCCGTGAAATTTAATCAACAGCTTATATATATATATATATATAAATTAATGTACACAATATAATATCCACGTAAATAACGCGAGTTTAAGTTTATTTAATAATGTCATTGATCGATTGGAAATTACAAACCGGAGGTAAAATGGGGGTTTTTCCCCTATTACACGACCAAGTGTATTAAATTAAACGAATTCAATATAATAATAATAATAATTAATTAATCGATACCCTTTTATTGAGTATTTAAATGATTCAAATAATAATATTCACATTGAACAGGTGTGTGCTAATGAAGAGTCGATATGTTTAGTATTTATTATGACAATAAATCTTATATGACAATTTAAAGTAGCTTACATACTAATGTAAAAACAATTTTTTTTTTTTTTTTCATTTCACTCGTTTCACTCGTTCACATAAAATTGCTTCAAATGGCTGTGTTTTAAATAACGGCTTCGAGGGAAAATAAATAAATTCACATTCGGCGGCTATTTGTGCCCGTGTGATTTTAAACGACCGAAAAATTGAGATAATCAACTCTAAAAACTTGGGAAATGTCCCAATTAAATAGAGAAAAATGCGTTTAAAGTAAAACTCGTCAAAAGAATGCAAAAAAACGCAAAATGAAAACTACATCAAAATAATTAACATCGTCTGAAACACATTTTCGGCTTACGGTTTATTTAAAAATATTATATGAAAAATATTTTCGTCCTGTATTTTATTTTTTTTTTTGAATATGGTCACCCTAATCTGAGTTTCGGAACAGTGGGGGGGGGAAATGTCATTAAGTACATCAAAATCTCAACCCTGGTAATTGTTATTGTTGACTGGGCGCTGCAGACGAGTGGGCGTTAATTATATATAACTTTGCGGGTGAATTTGGTACGAGGATTGTTGTTACAAAGTGTAGCGCGCAAACTATGGAAATGATTGACTTGGCCGAGGCCGAAGACGCCGCCACGTCGTCGCAACTCTCGATCAAAGCACCCTTTTGTGCGTTGAATCGCGCGGTTGACACGTACGTCACGTCGCAGAGCAGCGCGTGAGGCTGAAACGAAGAAGAAGAAGAAGCAGCAAAAAAAGGTAGGAAGTCTTAAAAAGTAGTTGAACATCACCGACTGCACGAAAGTGGCGGATCTACGGGAGGAAAGGGGGTATTTAACCCTTGCAAAACTTTTATTCATTTGTTTTTGGTGATTAAAATTTGAAAATACTATTTGTAGTTAAATAATTTTTCTACGTGTTTTATATTTATTACTTATTATACTTATGCAACTTGGTGATGTTTATACTATAGATTCTATAATTGGAAAATTCATTGTAAGTTTTACATTTGTTAACAATGATCATCATCGTCGGATTCAGTTGGAAGGTTAGTTTAGTAAAACAATGGCAATAGATTTAACACCTATAGGTGGAACGGGCTAAAACGACAAAACGTTTAATAGGATATTTCAATGTTGTGGATAACCATTTTATACGGTTACACTGTTGTTTCACTGGTTAATATGGTTTGAAATATTGTTATTTTTAAAGTTTTTTACATTAAAGGATTGCTACTGATTCAATAGCTCGTTATTCCATTGGTAAAAATTTAAGATTGGTTTTTCCTCAAAATACCCGATAAAACCGCCTAGTTCTACAACATAAATTAAACCCAACGGGGTTTTTTCTTTCTTTTTTTCTTAAAAAAAAATCCGAAGAAACCTCGTGTACGTCAAGGGTTTAAATAAGCTGTATGAAACCTATGAACGAGTGTTTCTAAATGAAAAAATCTTTGCATAAAAAAAAAAATCGTTATAAATAAATAAACAACATTGTTAAAGCACCAACTGGTCCTTCGTTCCACTAAAATAGGTCAACGACAGAACGCTAAAATATTAAAACATGCATTTTCGTTTTAGAAAAATAATAATAATAATAATAATAATTAGGGCTAGGGACTTATAGATCTAAAAAAACTTAAAATATGCATGCATTTATGCTCTAAAAATGTACCAAATATGCTATAAAATTTACGAAATATGCTCTAAAAATATGGAAAAATGCTAAAATAATCTCTTATAAAACATAAATTTTACTGTAAAATCTCAAAATATTTAATTTAAAAATTGTATTGTATAATATATTTTAATATGTATTATTAATTTATTCTTCTTTGATTATTTATGAAATTTCTCCTTTTTTTTTTAAGCTTACATTTAAACAAATAAAAATATTAAATAATATTCAATTTCTTCAGGTATTCAGTAAAAAATTTTCCAATATCAAGAAAACTCAAATAAAAATATTGAAAAATATGTGAAATATGCACTTATATCGAAAAAAGAGCTAAATATGCAAAATATGCAAAATAAAGAGAACTGCATACAACTACACCTGGTGTTATAAAACGCATTTCTTCATTGCTTAGCTATGTTTCGAATGATTTTTGAAAAACATGCTAACTCTTATAAGTCCCTAAGTCCTAATAATAATAATAACTGAAGCTTGTCAATTGGTGTTATCTGTTGTTATACGAGAGGATTAATATTTCATGAGAATATCAAAATTTTTAACGCACACATTTGCGTTGTTAAAAACCGCAGCACTTTTGCAGCACAGGTCTGATCCGAAGAATACGATTTTATAAAAAATATACGCGGCTCTGGCTGGTACATAATAATAAGAACAATAATAATGATAAGAAGGATAACATAACAAAACTTCATTAAAAAAAAAAAAAAAAACTCTGGTTTTAAATCTGTCTGCAGCGAAACGCCCGTCGGCCGCTCATCGACTGCTGCATGTATTCTGCAAATTGGATTTTTCGGCCCAGTTGTCGGCTCTAATATAAAAACCATTAATCGAATGTCGTTTAAGTCGTTTACCCACACACACACACACACGTACGTGTATTATAAAGTTTACGTTATTCCGGCGGCGCAGTAATTGATAAAATCAATTTCGAGAGCACATCTGTGTACGTACAATTCATTAAAACACAGCGATACAACACAATATGCACATGTACACATGCGGTTTCTCACTCGCTCGCACCGCGAATCGGCCGGAACCGTTTTCGCGCGAGTGAAATTTCGACAAGACGTTCGACTGCGACGCGAAATGTATTATATTATAATAATATTATATCATAGTGCAGTGGTTCCAAAAATTTATGGTTTATTCAAGCCCCACCCCCCCCCGTAAAAAATGGAAGTTTTTTCCAACGCATCCCGTGATAATTGTTGGGAATTACTCGGATGAAAAAAAAAAATATTGTCTATTCATCATACCTAGACAAAAAAAAAAAAAAAACAAATTATCTAAATATTTATCTTAGATAAAATTTTCACTTGCTTAGTTTAATCCATCTACACTAACTAATTCGAAATTTTTTCCAAAAACAATAAAAAAAAGCAAAACAAACTACCTAGAGTAAAACAAAGACAAAATAATGTTTACACGAGATAGCCGAACGTACTCGGCACAATAGGTATTCTTCGCTCCTCCGGTTAGATACTGTTGATGAGTGTGTTGAAAATGACGACTATTATTGTTCTTTATATCATAATTTACGTACTTCGCACAGAATCGTAATATTGAAGAAATGGTCTATTGTTTCTTTAAAATTCAACACACCCACCATGGATATTCTTCCAACGATATTTTCTTTAACACATTTTAAAACAAATTTTAGATTCTGAACGAAGTTTTTTTGTGAACACCTTTTCGTATAGATCTATTTGTCCAAAAGTATAGATCAGCAATTTTTTGAAATCGGATTCGTCTCTAGTTGGTATATTAAAAAGGTCATTTTTTGAATTGTCATTTTTTTTTTTTTTTTTTTTTGAAAAATTACTAAAATTTTGACAGAAAAGACTCGAAAACCATAATTATTTGATTCAAACTTTATGAAAGTTTTAACATAGATAGACAATAATATGAAAAACATTTTGGCGCCAGAAAATTTTGAAAATGTGAAAACAAAATAATTGTAGACATTTTTCTAGCACTCTTTTTGCTCATTGATTTTTTTTCCTATTTTTTATTTATTAGATAAAAAAAAAGTAAAGTAAAGTTGTTAAGTATAGACAAGAAACCGGACATAATTCGCACCACGGATATTCTTCGTACTTCAGGTCAGATACTCTTGGTGGGTGTGTTGAAAACGATGACTATTATTGTTCTTTAAATTATTAACTCTCTTCGTTCAAAATCGTCTTATTGAAGAAAAGAAATTAATCGTTTTTTAAAAATTCTACACACCAACCAAGAGTATCTGGACCTGAGGAGCGAAGGATATCCGTGGTGCGAAGATTGTTCGGCTTTCTTGTCTATACTTTACTTTAATTTTTTTTATACTCATAATATAAATAAATGTAAATATGAGCAAAAAAATGAGCGTTTAGCAAAACGCCTTCGTTTTTGAGTTTCCTCCCGTTATCGTCGTCGTCGTATTATTTTTCTAATCATACGCTGGCCCGACGGCATCGACCACACCGGCCGAGACACGGTTAATAATTTATGTTTTATTTCCAGTGGTTCCCAACCTTTTATGGACGCGACCCTAAAAATTTAAATTTAACTTTTTGTGACCCTAGAAAAAACCTTAATTGGAAACAAAACATTAATTTATTAACACAAATTAGGTAATTATGCAAGGTTATTTCTCCTCTAATATCTAGATAAAATGTATTTATTATTTGGTTTAAATTTAACAATCTATTTATTTATAGCCAAGTCATTAATGAATAGAGATAATAATATAGTATGTCATACATCCTTCTACAGATGTGATCTGGTAATAAATTAATATTTTGAACAAAATATTTAAAAACTTAATTAATTGCAACAATAGAGTGTATATAATATAATAATCGACATTAAACTTAAATATATAATATATACTTACGTTTATGCGTTCACAAACAGTTATTTTATGTAGGTAAATAATAATAATTTAGTTTTAATTAAATATTAATATATTCTTCAACTATATAGGAACTAAGGAGTGCCTTATTTTAATATGCACGTTCAGCAGTAAAGTTGTTCTATCGGCAAAACATTCAACAACATACTACACAACATACATGAAACAGTACGGGCAATACGAGTAGGTAGCAAGTGGCTAGTTACATTTAGTACCTAGGTACATATTATAATGAAGTATAGATATAAATACAGGCGCTCTCATGCGTATAAAATTGGAATCGCAAGTGAATAATTCATACTGGCGTGTACATAATTTAAAAATTTATTCACTTTACCATTAGGTATAGTTATGTAGGTATTTTATGATATTTAATAAAAAAAAGCTTTTCTATGAATAATTGTCTAAAAAGAGAGTTATGCACAAAATAAACTACTACCTAATTATCTACTACCTAGTACACTAGTACCTAATTATTGGAACATTTCCTCTTAAGTATTTATCGTTTCCTTTGTTTTGCCCAACCGCTACTAACTTACGAGTAAATAAAAATACTATGAATGACTATATTTGTGTACAGTATACTGTATAGTGTACAGTATGTTCTAGTAAGTCCCGTGTCACTCTTAATATTTCGGTGGCATGTTAATATTATGAAATATGTTTTTGTCAAAATTCACGATTTGATGACATAAATTTAAATTTTATTTTTCAAAATTCAAAAAAAATGTTTTTAGAATTAACTTTTGTAAATTTCAAAATAACTTTTATACAAAACCTTTTTTAAAGGTCAGTTTTATAGAAGATTATTGACATTCAGTGAAAATCAGACTAGTTAGCAGATTAAGTTTTTGATTCCATTTGAATAATAGTTGTTAGCAATAACACGACTTACTTACTATCTGGGTAAATATTTACTAAATTTCAGTATTTTTTAAATTTTTTTGACCTTTTAAAAGGGCTTGATAAAATAGCTGTTTCAAAATTTTTATAAAGAAAATATTTTTTTTCAATTTTCGAATTTTTCAATTTTTTTTGGGAATAAATGCCGTTAAATTGTAATTTGTGTAAGAATTATTCTTGTTAAAAACATTCAAAATTATTGATAATCTGCAGAGATTTTAAGAGTGATACTGGACTTCTTGAACATGTTACAGTAATCTCAAAAAATTTAGACATTCTACATTGCCCAAGCTATATTGAATAACATAAAAATCGTGACCCAAGATTTACTTGGCTTCGTTTCGTTACGATATTTTCGGTTCTATGAAACTTCAATTTTACTTACAGCAGGATATCTACTACGTGGGCTGGTATCCACAGTTCCTTGGGGGCAAAGCCTCCTCCCCTCAAAAACTCAATGAAGCATATTAATAATTAAGGTATAAGATAACTAAAGTCAAGACTTCCAAAGTCCTCAGAGAGAAAGGGGTCCCGTGAAAGAATATTTTTTTCTTTTTTGAACGGTATGTCATTTTAAATTCCGAATAAAGTGAACTAGTGTTTTTACAATGATGTTTATTATTTTTTCTGTATACACTTTTTCGTATGAATTTACTTGACCAAAAGTCTCCATCAGCAACTTTTTGAAACGAAACCGGATTTGCCTCTAGTTGGTACTTTATAGAGATCATTTTTTTAATTTCTCAATTTTAATTTTTTTTTTTTTTGGAAAAAAGTACCCAAAATTTGACAAAAAAGACTTGGAAACCATCATTTTTTGATCTAAACTTTATGAAAATTTAAACATAGGTAGACAATAATATGAGAAATATTTTAGCGCAGGAAAAATTTTTCTAGCACATTTTTTTCTCATTAAATTTTACTATTAATTAATTAATTTTATTATTATAAATTGAAGCTTCGTTCAGAAACGTTTTATTAAAGAAATGATTTATCGTTTCTTTAAAATTCAATACACCCGTCAAGAGTATCCCATCCGACGTGTGAAGAACACCCTGACGAACGGAGTACTCACTTATTTAAAATTAATTTTCAAGTCAACAGTATAACACTTTTAATTGAACATATTTAACCCTTTTCATAAATAAATGGGTTACTTAACTTCTTTCATAAATAAAATTACTAAATCATAAATGGGATTGTGTACATTTAAATAATGTAAAGCAAAACTATATTATCAATATATTTTACTATGGCATTTAGAATATATAAATCATTAATAGAAATATTAAAAACCAAATAATAAATCAAAATGTTCAAAACAAAATGTTTATTTATTTATATTTTTGAATTCAAATATTTATTTACTAAATATTTGAATCGCCATAATAAAATAACTATTAGACGAATTCGACTCCTTCAAAAGTAAACAATCCGTCTATAGCCACAAAACATATTTATTAAAATAAAGCCGGACATACTTCGCACGACGGGTGGATTCTCTTGACGGTCTCTTGACGGGTGTATTGAATTTTAAAGAAACGATAAATCATTTCTTCAATAAAACGATTCTGAACGAAGAAAGTTAATAATATAAAAAATAAATGAAAAAAAAAATGTTAGAAAAATGTTCAAAATTTTTTTTTCACATTTTCAAAATTTTCTTGCGCCAAAATCTTTCTTATATTATTTTCTATCTATGTTTAAATTTTTATATAGTTCGAATCAAAAAATGATGGTTTCCGAGTCGTTTTTGTCAAATTTTGGGTAGTTTTTTCCAAAAAAAAAAATTGGAGAATTAAGAAATTCAAAAAATGACCTCTCTAAAGTACAATCTA
>JAIPRM010000378.1:17059-59409 GCA_025469315.1 Stegophylla sp. TES_Ste_2020 | reverse complement strand
AATGTTTACTGCAGAAAAGGGACAAGTCCTTGACTTAAAACAGTTAATTAAAAAAAAAACTATTGAACTTTTTTCTTTTTTGATAAATTAATCATTTTTATATAAGCTATTAAAAATTAATGTTAAATTTTCAAAATTTTATTTTTATTATTGCTTTCAGTATTTAGTATTTTGTCTCTCCTGAAAAATTAGAAAAAGTGGACTTGTCCCCTTTCTGCAGTTAGCAATTCAATTATGTAATAAGTATACACTAAATATATAAGCGTTGGTTAGTAAGTTCACCGGGTACTTGATCGATTCCACTTCACTCCTCAAATCAAAAATATCCCTCGACTTACTGTGTCATTTCCCAAATTTGACCCGCAAAGTGTAGAATGAAATTGAAAAATAAAATTCACGATTATTGAGAAATTGTAATGCGTGTAAAATGAAATATAAATGAGTGTTTCTTCTACTTTTATTTCGGTATCCTAAAAAAACAACCTCGTAATTTTAGACTCCCAAAAAATAAACCCGGAAAAAATAACCATGAAAAAATAACCCAGTATATGTAGGTATTAAATATGATAAATATAGTATGTATATTTATTTATAATCTTTTTTATATCCCCACATTGTACAGCAAGTCAATTATCAAGCCGAAATGTCCCCACATTGCACAAAAAGCCGAGGTATATTAGATTCTGAACAAAGTGAAGAAGCTAGTGTTTTTACAATGATGTTTATTTTTTTTTTTCTAAAGTTATTGAGCAACAAAAAATTCTTACTCAGGAACGAGGAAAGGAACTAGTTCCTTTCTTCAAGCCAGGAACAGGAAAGGATTTAATAAATAAAAAAACAATAAAATTGATAATTTATATGATTGCTATAGAAAATTTGATAAAAGCAATTATTTTGTTGAATATGGTAACCACGGTAACACAATAATCGATAAAATTGTTATTCTTTTTATTTTAACGTTGGTAACCACCATAACAAAATCTACACACAGAATATTTTTAATGAAGAAATGATTAATTGTTTCTCTAAAATTTAATACATCGGTCAAGTCTCACCTGAGGAATGAAGAATTCTTATGGTGTGAAGCATGTCCAGTAATTTTACTAATTGTAAATTTGTTTTTTTAAATAAAATTAATAAACAACTATAAAAAAATTACATTTTATGAAATTGTCAAGTACTATTTTATATCTATAATAAAATACAAAATATTAAAATTTTGGAGAATTCACATAAAATCAGACAATTAAGATGGGTGGGATTGCACAATAATACGCGAGTAAATAACATCATAACCCAAAAAGTCAAAGCTGGGCAAGTTAGTTATTTTTTTCAACTAGTTAAAGTTATGTTACTTTAATAAAAAAACTAAGTTAGAATAGAAGCTAGTTTTTAAAATTTTCCAAATTACTAACTTAGTTATATAGAAGTTAGTATTTTTTTTTCAGTATAAAATATAAATTTAAATAGTAAAGTAAACTATAGAAAAAAAGCCGGATGATATACTTCATACCACGTACACTCTGCTCCTCAGGTAAGATACACTTAGTGGGAGGGTAGAATTTTAAAGAAACAATAAATCATTTCTACAATAATAAGATTCTGAATGAAGGAAGTTAATAATATAAAGAACAATAATAGTCTTTATTTTCAAAACGCCCACCAAGAGTATCTGACCCAAAGAGCGTCTGTAGTGTGAAATATGTCCAGCTTTCTTGTCTATTCTTTACCATTTTTATTTAGTAAATAAAGAATAAGAAAAAATATAATGAGAATAAAGTGTTAGAAAAATGTCTAAAATTGGACATTGAATTATTGCACATGATAGCTATGAGGCGCTTAGATTTATATACAACAATAAAAATAAAGTTATTTAATGCCAATTATAACCAATACACCACCTCGAAAATTCATGGAATTACTGTCTTCCCTAACGACTTTACACGGTTTTACTGCTATATATACTACAGCCAACTCGCAATATAACGAAATTTGATTCAACATCTTGATCAACAAACATCTTGATATGACGAAAAAAACTACCAGTCCCTTTAAAATAACACGGTAATAAATGTAATGTATTTTAGTCTGCTTAATAGAGCGAAGCTTTTTTAATCAAAACTCTAGCGATGTAACAAAATTTTATAAATTTAGAGCTTGCTATTACAAATTTTTGATTTTAATTAAGATAGATACATATCTCTAATGTATAACTCTATGAAAAATATATAAAAATAAATAAGTTGCTATTACGAAGTTTTTCTGGTGATTATTATTGAATTTATCATTTGAACTTTTCTTAAAATTTCATTATAACAAATTTTATAAGTATATTATCTTGATAAAATATCGAATTTTTATGTAATGAACTTTCAATATAACACATTTGTTCCTTGGTCTCTTTAAATTCAAAAAAAAAAAAAAAAAAAAACTAGTTACATATTGTTTTAAACAAGTTAGAATACATTATTTTACACATTTAATGCAACTCGTTAAGTTACAAAGTTATAATAAATTAAAACTAACCAGTTAAATTAGAAAGTTACATAAACAGTAACTTTTTAACTAGTTAGTGCCCACCTTTGCAAAGTCTTAAAGAACTTATGAGCATAACGATTAAAGCAATATTTTTTTTTTCTTAACATGTAGAAAAAATTAAAAATAAATAAAAATTAAGGATAACAATGGTATATATAAGTAATACATAAGTATACATAAGTAATAAATTTTTAAATTTTATTTTTTACTATTGAAAAAAATATATTACTTAAAAGTAATTTTGATTAAAACATAGGATGAAATAATTATATACAATCACAAATAACAAAACAATAACAATAATTTTTAAGTAATTTATTTCAACTATTATAACTACTAATACTTCTTTTGAATTATCTGCTCCTAAATAAACATTTATCAATATGAAAGGTTGTGATGTACATTCTTTTAGATTTGTTTGATATTTTTTTTTTAAATGCAAACATGATTTTATTGAAAAAGAGCAGACTAGAGATACAGACAATAGTTAATTAGTTGTACGTAAATTTTAATATGATCGAATCATAGGCGGCACTGTCTGTACTTCTTTATCATCCAATGTGTGGTCAATCACTGGTCTATATGTTAATTTGATCTATAAATACGAAATAGATCAATTATTATCTAATAAATAAGGATAGACTTTTCTATGATACAAAATAAAAATCATTATTGATCATAACGAATAAAATATTAAGCAAGAAACCTAAAATATTTCATTAAATAAAAATCTTTTGATAATTTTTAAATCTCAACAAAAACATAATTATATTTTGTCAATCTCTACAGGAAGATATTTTATCCAACCTTGGATATGTGCGCATGCATAATGAACACCAGTTGGACCTAACAGTTATTATTCATTATATTCAAATTACCTCTCCGGACTCGGGGTTAATGTGTGCTAAAGTATGCTTCCTCCAGTGTTGTTCAATTGGTACTTTGGTTTGCCCTTCTAATGGTTTTTTATAGTCAAATTCATCAATACGATCCTAAAAAAAAAAATATTAATTAATTTATTATTAATTAATATTAACAATGAAATATAATAAATTTTACTTTGAAATCATCCCGTGCATGTGCACCTCTGGATTCTTTCCGTTCAGCAGCAGACACAATTGTTTGTTGTGCTGTTATCATTAAATTTTGTAATTCTAAAGATTCAACTAAATCTGAATTCCAAACCATTGTGCGATCATTAATCTATTAAAACAAATATAAATGTAAAACTTATTTAATTTTTAAAATACAGGATTTCCCAATAAGATATGACACATGTAATAACTATTGTTCTATTAATAATTATTAACTTTTTTTTTTTAGGAGTCAAATTTTCTAATTTGAAATTGCATGTTTCAATTTAAGAAAAAAATTCAAAATGATTAAACCTGATTTTAGAAAAATATTGATGCTTAAAATCTCTATTAAAGGTTAATCCATTATATATATATTTATTATTGCTGTAATGCAGTGAATGTTCTAGTAATATTTAAAAAAAAAGTTCAAAATTTATTGCATTGGTCAAATCATACTGGGACACCCTGTATATTATGTATACGATATGCATGATATGTAATGTTAAGAATTTCTAATTCTAGACCAAACTAAAATGCTATTTATAGTTTTTATATGAATCAGAATATTAACTATTGTGAGTTTTAACTAAATAAATATTCCAGAATTAGGAAAATTAAGATTTTTAAGCTAAACTGGTAACATCCATTTTAATAGAATATAACTTTTAATTATTTTAATAATAAAATACTTATTTATACCATTCAATATTTGAGAATCATATAAAACAAAATATTATTTAGCAATTGGGGGGTGTGTGCTATACCTTCTCGTGGTCCCCCCTGTCTAGTAGTGTTGTTAATACGGTAAAATTAAAGCTCCTGAGCGTGAAATTTGTTTTTTACTGATATGTTAACAACACGAAGCCAAATAGCACAATCCAGGCGGCCGAACATCGATAGACCTCCCGGCCTTTTTGGTGAAAACAGCCCTTTTCAGAGCTGACAGACGTGCCAAACACGTGATAGAATTTTCAATCAAAAATAAAAATACACAAAAATATAAAAAATCAAAGAAAAGACAAAAAAAAGTATGACAACATAATACATAGCGATTTAAAAAATAAAAGTATTGCGAAGAATAACATCAAAATAGCTCAATTAAACGTTGAAGGTCTGACACGAGCTAAGGCAGAGATAATAAGTAAAACTTTCTCAGATATAGACGTTCTAACATTACAAGAGACGCATGTTCTTGAAGAGGAATCAAGCCGCCTCAAGATTTCTGGCTTCGATATGGTAAGTTGCATTGGACACAATAAGTATGGATTAGCAACGTATATCAACCAAAAGAAATCCTTTGGTAACATTGAGCGGATAGTAGGCAATGGCAATGCAACAGGGATCCGAATAGAGAATAGAGAAATTGACAATATTTAATGTGTACAAACCACCATCACGAAATTGGTCAACTACGGTGCTACCAATTTGTCAACATCCCGTAATTTACATAGGAGATTTCAACTCTCACAGTACGGAGTGGGGATACACTACTGAAAATGAGGATGGCGAAGCACTTTCAAACTGGGTAGCCTTGAATTATCTAAAGTTAATTTATGACGCCAAACAAGGGGGCACGTTCATATCTGGTAGGTGGAGTTCAAAAACATCTCCAGATCTCTGTTTCGTATCTGTAGATGCAGATGGTCTACCAATGAGCGTTAATCGAGAAATTCTAGGCCCTTTTCCTAGAAGCCAGCACCTACCTGTTATCGTAGAAGTTGGAATATCAATACCATTCATAGACAAACCTTTCATGCCTAGATGGAACCTCCGTAAAGCGAACTGGTCCGAGTATACTAAATACGTGGAAGAAAATATTAACCAAATCAAACCCATACCGGAAAACTAAGTCAGGTTTATTAAACTAATAAAAACAGCAGCCATGAAATCGATACCTAGAGGGCATAGATCTAACTACACCCCGTGCTGGTCAAAAGAATGTAAATCACTTCTTCAAGAGTATGAAAGGGACGGGAAAGATACCACCGCAAATAGGCTCATCCGTTTACTAGACGAGGAATGGAAAAAAAGATGGTTGGAGAAGATGGAGGAAATGGACTTCATACATTCGAGTAGGGAAAGCTGGTCCCTTCTCAGGAAGCTAGGAGCAGCCAAGGCGACATGGAAGGAATACGAAATCACATCAAACGCAATTTCAAACATAATTTTTAAGTCTTCAAACATAAAACCATCGAAACTAGAAAAAATTAAGATAAGAAATGATTTCAAAGAAGTTCTAAGTAGCTGCTCAGAGAAATCTAAAAATATGGTAGACTTTAGGCGGGAGGAAGTAGAGGCTGCTTTGAAGCTCGTAAAAAGCGGTAAAGCTGCCGGTGTTGATGGTATTCTACCCGAGTTTCTCAAATTCCTAGGGCCAAAAGGTAAGGCGTGGATAACAAATTTTTTCTCAGTGGTCAAAAATAATAATGTATTACCTAAATTATGGCGAGAAACAAAAATAATTGTTATTCTGAAGCCAGGTAAACCAGAAAACGATCCTAAAAGTTAAGACCAATATCATTACTATCAGTGGTGTATAAACTATTTGAAAGAGTACTCCTAACAAGAATCATAGAACAAATTGAAATGAATTTACCGAAGGAACAGGCAGGTTTCAGACGAGGAAGAAGTTGCGGAGAACAGGTTTTGTCAATGGTCACACACATAGAGAACGGTTTTCAGAATAAACTAAAATCAGGGGCAGTTTTCCTAGACCTAACCTGCGCGTATGACACTGTTTAGAAACGCGGTCTCCTCTTGAAATTAGCAAAAATTCTAAAGTGTAAAACATCCATACAACTTATTGATAACATGCTGTCGGACCGAAAATTTAAGGTACACATAAATGGGAAAGAGAGTAAATATAAGTGCCTACAAAATGGTCTCCCTCAAGGGTCTGTCCTCTCTCCAGTTTTGTTTAACGTCTACACATCTGATTTTGTAAACACAACATCACGCAAATTTATGTATGCAGATGATGTAGGATTATTAGCTCAAGCTGAGTCTTTTGGAAAACTGGAGGAGATACTGAACGAAGATCTGTCTATTGTACATAATTATTTCCACTCTTGGCACCTAAATCTTAACCCTACCAAAACTACTTCTATCGCTTTCCATTTAAACAACAGAGACGCAAACAGAAAACTCAACTTAATATCCCAGGGAGTCAGGATACAAGGTGAAGACGCTCCAAGATATCTAGGAATCAAACTAGATAGAACACTGCCTTTCAAACAACACCTAGAGGGAATTAAAAACAAGTTAAAAACTAGAAATAACATTATCAGTAAGTTAGCTGGAACTAGCTGGGGGTGCAAGGCAAATATACTCCGCACATCAGCCTTAGCACTGCGGAGTATTGTGCCCCAGTATGGGAGAGGAGTGTCCATGCGAAGAAAGTAGATGTTGAATTAAATAATACGATGAGAATTATTTCGGGCTGTATCAGGCAACAAAAGTACAATGGCTTCCAGTCCTCTCAAATATAGCTCCACCAGAAATACGCAGATATGCAGCAACCATAAAACTACTTCAACAAGTTCAAAACTCGACAAATCTTCCGATATTTAATGACATAAGTAAAGCACCATATAAAAGACTAAAATCTAGACACCCGATCTGGGCAATCGAGAGTACAACAGATAACCAAGAAAATATGTGGAAAAAAGCTGGAAAGATGAGAATGTAGTAAATAGCTCCCTTATCAACGACCCGACTCAAAGAGTTCCAGGATTTGAACTTCCTCGTGCAATGTGGTCTGCCTTAAACCGTATCAGAACAGAGCAGGGAAAATGTAAGTTTCTCTTACATAAATGGAAAATGACAGATACCCCACTTTGTGAGTGTGGGCAGGTTCAAACCGTCAAACACATTGTCGAGGCAAGTCCGCGGACAAAATATGAAGGAGGAATAGCACAACTCCATAAAGGCGGTAGAGAGACACAAGATTGGCTACAAAACCTAGAAGTTCACCTTTAGAAAATGGGGAAAATCCTATTTATACCATACTTTTAATCACACCCATAATTATAATATATTACCGCAGTCAACTATGCACTTTTATGTACTTTAATTTATTTTACTTGATATTTTATTTTGTTTTATCTATATATATTTAATTTTTATTGTTTTCATTTTATTTTAGTTTGTATAATCAGTATTTGTTATAGTATTTTAGTTAAGTTATGTATGTTTTCACCAAAAGCGACGCCATACGAAAGAAAAAAAAATTTAGCAATAAAACATATCAGATGATAAATTCAAAATAATAATATTTTATTTTCATTTAAAAATTATAGCTTGAAACCCAATAAAAAATCTAATGTCGAAAATTCCTCTAAACATTTTTATATTTGAAATTTATAATTTCAAAAAATTATATAATATAGAAATTTAAAGAATTATTGATTTAGACATAATTTTTTTGAAACATTTTAAACTTATTAAGTTTATTCAAAATTTGTTCATTATGATAGTATTTTATTTATATGCTTAATGTTTGGTTAAATATTTATGCCAAAAATAAAATCTATTATCAAACAATTATTTTTACCTTGATATCTTTAAGTTTAGAATATATTGCTTGTAATTTTTTACGACCTTCATCTAAAGTAGAACCAGTTCTAAAAACAGCTGCATAGAGTTGCATATTTTTTTGCATATCTAAACGCAAGTCTGCTGTAGGTACTGTTCCATTATTAAAACGTAGTTTGTCAATATTAGTAATTGACTCTTCTCCAGCATTCTATGGAAATAAAATATATGCAACATTTTTATTTTAAAAATATTTTCAATTAACAATTAAAATTACTTCATTTATTTCAGGTATTTTATCCCCTGGTTTGTTACAATTAGCAATATCTAAAGCACAAGAACGTCCAAATACCACCAATTCAAGTAGTGAATTAGCTCCAAGACGATTAGCTCCGTGAACAGATGTACATGCTGCTTCACCACATGCATATAATCCTGGTACTACAAAATCTTCTCCATTTTTAGGATTAATCACCTGTGAAGTTGTTTTAAATTAATAATAATGGAAAAATGTAATAAAATAATTCAAGTATTTAACTAAATACAACAAATTTATAAACAAAGTATACATTTTATTATTTTAATAAAAAAAAAAAATCAGTTCACATAGATTGGAAAATATAAAGAATGACATAATTTTAAAATAAATTAAAATTATTATTACTGTAGTAAAAAATGTTTAAATGTTTACATAGGGTGAAAATAAAAATAAATTGACGATGATAATAATTTTGTGAGCACATAAAACACAAATATCAAAAAATGTTTGTCATTTTACTTCTTTTAATTCTATTATTCTATTAATTTATAAAATAATGACTAGACCTGTCCTCTGTAGTTTGTGGGTATACCACCCATATTATAATGAACAGTAGGCAAAACAGGAATAGGCTCTTTAGTAACATCAACTCCAGCAAATATCATAGCGGTCTCTGAAATACCTGGCAATCTTGCATGTAGCTGTTCCGCTGGCAAATGATGCAACTGAAGGTAAACATGATCTTTATCAGGACCACATCCTCTAAAAAAATTTTACAATACATAATCATAATCATTAATATTTTCAAGAACAATAAAATATATATTTTAATCTAACTCTCTAGTAATTTAGCAAATACATAAACATTCTACAATACATATTACTTATTGTTTGGAATAATATTTCATATTAAAAATTCCTAATTTATATTCACTTATGAAAGTTATTTATTAATTCTGAGGAAAGTGAAGAAGCTTATAATTTTACAGTGATGTTTATTATTTTTTTTCTCTTTCTGGAAACAATTTTTCATATAGAAATATTTGCTCAAAAGTTCAGATCAGTAGCTCAATAGATCCAAAATCACACCTTCATGGTACTTTTAACAGGTTATTATTCAAACTTCTTAATAATTTTTCCAAAATTAAGGAAAATCTATCAAAAAAACAGTAAAATATGCTATTACCGGAATTTTCACAAAATTTAAAATTGTAACTTAACTTAACATCAAAAATAATGTAGCTAAAAAGTTAAAACTATCACCAACTACTAAAAATGGTCACAAAAACATTTGATCAATTTTGAGTAAAGTATAGAATTTTGAAAATCTTGGAAATTTCTTGTTGTTCTAAAGTTTTTATTTCATAAAAATTTAATTTTGGATATTAAGACTTCAAAATTTAATATGGTTTTACTCATATATATCTGATTGACCGAAAAAAATCTCAAGAATTATAAGTTAACCTTTTTCTCTATAACCGTTTTAAGTTACCACTTTGACAGAATTTGTTAATTTTACCTAATTTACACACTTTGACATACATGAATGAAAACTGGTTCAACCAATTTTTTAGGGGCAAATAATTAAACATTTTAGAAGGGTTTGATTGAAAAACTTGACGTACAGACAAATTTTATAGTGTATTTTTAGTTAACGAACACCAGAAAGGTTGGTAATGTTTTTAGCTTATCTTATTTTATGTATTTTTCGATGCTGAATACAATGGTGTGGACTAAAATAATTGTACATCAATAATTTTTTTAACTGAGCTGACCAGAAGCGACATGATAAACATGATAAACAAGTACTAATTATATTACTACGATAAATTAATTTTGATTTATGATAATTAGAGCCGCTTCATTATTTCACTATGATGTTTATATTAGGGTTTATATTTTATTGTAATTTGAAATTATTTATGGAGTATTCATTAGGATTAGGTTTAAGGGAATATCAATAAATAAAAATCAATTTTTGTTTTTCGTAAATGTTGTATGTAACAAAAAAATGTATTGTTCATTTGAGGTCAACTCTTCAAAATTGATAATTATTATTGAGTATCAGTTGAAGCTGTACACATATTTTAACATTATATTACTTTTGTGCATATAACTTATATGTTTAATAGTTATATAAAGTTTAAATTAATAAAATAAATTATAAAAAGGCACATATAAGTAAAATAATGTAAATATATTGATAATTACTATTGTACATTTACTAAAGCTCCACTCAAAATTGTTTTATTAAAGAAATGATTAATTGTTTCTTTAAAATTTAACACGCCGCTAAGAATATCCCACCCAAAGCACGATGAATACTTATGGATGAAGTGTATCTGGCTTTTTTTAAAAAAATAAAACTACTTGCCTTCCTTCCATGATTTCAATAGTCATTGATCTAGAAACAACATCTCTTGATGCTAGTTCCTTTGCATTAGGGGCATATTTTTCCATAAATCTCTCTCCTAAACCATTGATTAAATAACCTCCTTCACCACGACAGCCTTCTGTCATCAAACAGCCAGCACCATAGATACCAGTAGGATGAAATTGTACAAATTCCATATCCTGCATTGGGATTCCAGCTCTTGATGCTAAAGCTTGACCATCACCAGTACATGTATGGGCAGCTGTACATGAAAAGTAAGCTCTAGCATAACCACCAGTAGCTAAAACCTATTAAAATAAAAATTGTAAGTATATATAAAAAAGTATTGCAATGGAGAAAAAAATACTAACAGTATTTTTAGCTCTAAAGCGATGAATAGTACCATCTTCCAAACATAATGCAATAACTCCAACGCATTCTCCTTTATCCATAATTAGATCCAAAGCAAAATATTCCACAAAATAATTGCAGTTGAATTTTAAAGAATATCCATACAAAGTATGTAAGAGTGAGTGACCTGTTCTATCAGCTACACAACAAGTTCGATGAGCCTGACCACCTTTTCCAAATTTTAAACTTTGACCACCAAAAGCACGTTGATATATTTTGCCTTCATCAGTGCGGCTAAAAGGCATACCTAGTAAATTAAAAAAATAAAATAAAATAAAGGGGACTCGTAAATGCAATTACTAGAGATGGATATAATTTAGTCAAATATTAACAGTTTCAGTAATATAAACATTTTAATAAAGTATATATTGTTTAAACTAATAAAATAGTTACATCTATCAATTTTATCATTATAATATAACAGGAAATTAATAATTTTATATTCATTGTCGAATGATTTACCATAATTTTCTAACTCAATAACAGCTGCTGGTGCTTCTCTGGTTAAATAATGTATAGCATCTTGATCACCTAACCAATCTGAACCTTTAACAGTATCAAACCTGAAATAAAGACAAGATATCCAAAAAAAAAAAAAAATTGATAAAAATGATGTGTAAAAAAATATTTGAATGGGTCTTACATTCTTTTTTTTGAAACAAAATTATAGAAAATTATAATTCAGAGTGTAGCTATGTACAATAATTAATATATACAACACAACATGAACTGAAAATAGTAACTTAGAATACATTATTAACAATTTTAATATTTATAATATAAAAGATTGTCTAATCAAAAGACTTAATGCATATAAAATATGTTCAGCTTTCTCGTCTATACTTTTCTTTTCTTAACTTTTACTTTACTTTATTTGTCCAATAAATAAAGAACAGGAAAAAAAAAATAATATAAAAAAGTGTTAGGAATAGTGTCCAATTTTTTATTTCATGTTTTTCAAAATTTTCTTGTTCTAAAATATTTCTCATATTATTTTCTATCTATGTTTAAAATTTCTTTAAGTTTGTATTAAAAAAAGATAGTTTTCAAGTTTTTTTTTTTTCAAATTTTAGGCAATTTTTCCCAATTCTTAAAATTTAGTTAAAAATTTAGAAAAATGACTTTTTTAAAGTACCAATTCCAATTTCAAAAATTTGCTGGTCGAGGATTTTGGACAAATATTTTCATGTTAAAATGTATTTACAGAAAAATAAAAAATATATTAAAAATTTTTTTGTGTCAAAATATTTTTCATTTTATTGTCTATCTATGCTTCAATTTTATCAAAAAGTTTGGATCAAAAATTATGTTTCCTAAGTCTTATTTGTCAAATGTTTGGTAGTTTTTCCCAATATAAAATCATTTAACTCGTCGTACCCGCTTTTCTGCCACCTTTTCTATCCCTATACAAGCCACCAACTATAGTTCAAACAATTTGATTCACTGTATGATGCGCATTGCTAATGTCCACTCATCGTTTTCACTTTAATTTAAGCACCTAATTCCATTCCACTTTCGCTGATTTGATATTTGTATGTAAGATTTATCTTTCATTCACTGTACTTTGGGCTATGCCCATATTAAATAAAAATAAATAAATAAATAAACTATTCACTGTTCACTGCAAATTTTATTTAGGAATAACCATGTGCATGTCATATAAATAGCAATACAAAAATATTACTTATTTAAGTATTGTCATAAGTCTAAAATTAGAAAATTTGAGATGTAACCTTCACACATATATACAATATTATATGATGACAAAAAAAAAATTAAATCCTCACATTGCCTAAAATTAAATTAATAAAAAAGAAATGTAGAAATTATACCAATGGCATCATTTGCAGTGTTAACAACACATCAATTACTTATTAAAACTAGAGTGTAATAATAAACAAATTATAACATACATATGCCATCGCCAATCATCATCTTCCATATTTCCTAAAGCTGCATTGATTCCCCCTTGAGCAGCAACTGTATGAGATCTAGTAGGAAAAAGTTTTGTAATAACTGCTGTTTTAAAACCTTCTTGGACCAAACCAAAAGCTGCTCGAAGCCCAGCTCCTCCAGCTCCAACCACAACAGCATCATATTCATGATCTATTACTGAATATGCACTAGTTCCCTACAAAATTTTATCAGTAAATTATTTAATAATAAATTAAATATATTTTATATTTTTTTTAAATTATTATGTATAATAATTATTACTACTTAACATTAAAATACAAACTAATAAACATAATTTGCTGCTAAACAAATATCCAATAAATAATAATTATAGAAATTAAAGAAGCTAATTTTACCATGATTAAGATGTTTATTGTGATTGAAATGATACTTTCCAGTTATGCAATATTACGACTATTATCGCGACTACCACCTCAGGCTCCACTATCATGACTACCATTGATGTGACAACTTCGGGGATCTGCGAAATTGAAAGAAAAAAAAAAGCCGGACATACTTCGCAGGGTGGGATTCTTTGACAGGTATATTGAATTTTAAAGAAACGATAAATCATTTCTTCAATCAAACGATTCTGAACGAGGGAAGTTAATAATATAAATATAAAATAGTAGGTTAGATACTGTTATTTAATAGTGTAAATATATGCATATACAATATACATGTATACATATACATATAATAGTGTATATGTACATACACAATGTACATACACAAGCGGTGCGTGTAATATGTGACAACTGATAAGGCGTTGTGGTTCTTAGAAATGTATTTGGGCGGCAGTCCAAAGGCCACACCGTAATTACCGACTTGTATCGTATTAAATTTAGCGTCGAAAAATATGTACGATAAGATAAGCGAATAACAAATACCTACCGTACTTTTGAGTTTTTTTCAGTCTTACCCTTGTAAAATGTTTAATTCTTTGTCCGTAAGAAATTTTATTGCACCAAAATATTCGCGATGAAATTTTCTATCCAGACACCAAATTTCAAAACAATCGGTTTGGCCAATTTTCTTATATGTACGTTAAAGTGAGTGATTTTAGGTAAAACTAACGAATTACGTCGAAATTCTAACTTCAAACGGTTATAAAAAAAATTTGACTAACGATTTTTGAGATTTTTTCAGGTCAAGTAGACGTATATGTCAGTGACATAATATTAAATTTTCAAATTGCTGTACTTAACTCAAAATTGATCAAATCTTTTTGAAATTTTTATGAATTTTTCTCGTCACTATTTTTAGTGGTTGGTAAAAATTTCAAGTCTTTTGCTATATTATTTTAGAAGTTATGTGAAAAAGTAATTTTTAATTTTACGGAAATTGCATATTTTGCCGTTTTTTGAAAATTTTTTTCAGTTTTTTTGCATTATTAAAAAAAATATTGAAAAATTTGAAAAATGACCTCTCAAAAGTACCATCTGGGTTCGAATTTGGATATATAAAGTTACTGATCGAAACTTTTGGACCAGTAGTTCTATACGAAAAAGTGTTCACAGAGGAAGAAAAAAAAAAATAAAAAATAAACATCATTGTAAAAACATAAGCTTCTTCACTTTGGTTCAGAATCTAAAACATCGAGGGACACACCAAGACATAATTTACAATTGTATTTAGGCAAATTTATATGGCATCAGAACTTATGAACATAAAGGAAGATAAGTTCATTGAAATTTTAAAATCAATCAACATCCAATTTCATCCAACAAATTACCAAAACATTTAATTATTTTTATTTTATTTTAATTTAAAATTTCAGTTTTTAAAAGTTTATATTTTGTATTAGAATTATGATTTAATTTGCTGACCAATAGGTTACAAAAATTTTAATTTAATATATATATTTAGTATTATAATTACCCACATTTGAATTTCTTATCAATAAATGATCAATGAACCATGTTTCCAAAACATTTAACTTAATATTCCTATTAATTATTGAAACTATTTAGATAGTCTTAAATAACAGAAAAGTTGCAAAATGTGGTAGTCTTGAATAATGGGATTGTAAAGTTTTTAAAAACATAGGTAGTCTTATATAACAGGAAAGTACCATTTAAATAAATCTAAGAAGGATAATTTAATTATTATTTCAACATGGCATACTGGATTTCAGTGATTTAAATTGGAAAAATTTTTTAAATAGAAATAAAATATAATTACTGCTGAACTTGATGAATAATGTTTAGATTGATCTAAGTTTCTGGAACAAGGGAATGGACGGCTCCAATTACTCTGTAAATAAAAAAATTATATAAGTAATACACTTTTTGTTTAGAACCCTGTTTGTTTCGATGAATGTATACTAGGTTTCTTTTTGGTACTGTTAGCTAGTATTTTAGTATTAGACCTAAAATTCTCCCAAAATTTCAGATTCCTATAGTGTTTCCCATATGATAAACATATGAAAAACAACGTTTTTAGCCAAAATAAATGGCAGAATTTTATTTAAATTTAATTTCTGAGAGTAGAATATAGAAATTCTATATTATATAGAATTAATTTTCATAAAAAAAAAAAGCCAAAAGTAATATTAAAACTGTGAATTCATTATTTTTAAATAAATACTTATTAAAAATATATAATCATAAAAATAGAAATTGAATGAAATTTTTGAAAATAATAAATTCACGGATTTAGTACTAAGGATCTTTTTTGCAGGAAATTGAATTCTCTGTAAAATGTTACTATGAAAAATAAAAAAAAGAAATGCTAATTAGGTTTGATTGATGCGTGATTATATAATTTTTGGTAATTTTTCCCAAATTTTGGGAAAACAATTGAGAACTTCGAAAAGACTTGTTTAAAGTACCACGTAGAGGCAAATCCGATTTCAAAAAGTGGCTGATCGAGACTTTTGAACAATTATTTCTATGCCTACGAAAGTGTTCACAGAAAAAAAAACATCATTGTAAAAACACTAGCTTCTCCACTTCGTTTAGAATCTAAAACATTATACACCTATTGTACCTATACATACAAATATTAATATGCACATGTGCAAACAAATGTGTTTCACTTGTTTAACATGTAGGTACCTCTGTACCACACACATATCTACACTTATTGAATAACTTATTATAATATTGATAACTAAATCAATAATTGATAATTAATAATGGTTTATTAAATAATAAATAAATTGACCTGTTATCAATCAATTAATCTAATATAAGGTACTAAATATGATGTAACATATTTTAAGTCTAAACAAAATAAAATATCTAAAACATTTAATGAAAGTAATTTTTAATTGTGATTATTAATAATATACCTATTTGTGATATTTATCTTAAAAAATGTTAACTTGCTATACATTTTATTTTTATAATATATATAGGTATTACTAAAATATTTAAATAATTTAAATCTAAAAAAAAAATAGATACAATAATATTTTAATTTTAAGTAGAAATTTAAAATTTTTAAAATTAAAATAAGAGTTATTTGAACTTCTCTAATACATTTATTGCAACATATGATGCAACAAAAACAATATTGCTAAATATTATATAAAATGATGATTGAAAACTATTTGACAAATTATATTTTATTTTGTTTAATGGTTTTAAATATATACTAATGAAAATTGGTAACTGAGTTATCTACCTATATAGAAATAATTTTGTAAAGTACAATTTATTTTTTAGAAGATATACTTCAATGAACATACTATTGTACTGAATTGTTTAATATTTACCAATATTTTACTAGTACTAATACTTTATTTATATAAATTGTGTTATATTTTCAATATGGAGAAGTTATTTAATTTAAAAATCTTTATTAGGGGAATTATTAATTACATATTTGTTATTTTACCAATATTATCATCCTTCAAAAAAATGCATAAAATAATTTATTGATTTATTAAAATTACTCAATTTTCACAAATTTTGAAATGAGGAAATAGAAAAAACTAAACATAAAATTATTATCTCAGGAATTTTAATTCTGGTTATACATGACATTGATTTGAAAATTATACATGTACCTTATAACTTTTAGTAATTACCTAGTTAAAATTTTAATATTATTTTAATAAACTAAACATGTCTTTGAACCTTAATAAAGGTGTGGCATAATGAAGAGTGGTATTTATTATAACGAATAAATCAAAAGGTTAAAGATATATAAATTAATTACTTAATAGATCAATACAAAAGGCGGTGTTTTAGTCTAATGTGTGGTATGGATATTGGAACTGCTAATTGAACACGTTCAACTTAATTAAGAACATACTAAGAAATAAACAACTCTTTTTTTTCATAGTTCAAGTATGTAACATAAATACTGTATCAGAAACATTGATTGTTAACAGGAACTTATTTCAAAAAAGTTTTAAGAATATACTTACAGTTTTAAAGTAAGTACTTCGTGATATTGGATTGACAATTTTTAATAAACCAGACATCTTATTACGTTTATATTTATAACTTTTTTTCAAAAAATCCACCAACCTTTGAATTAGCAAAATCGAAAAAGTCAAATGTCAAGAACTGGCCACTAACACTTTTAGATACCTACTTAATATTTAAGTGAATATTTTTTTTTCTAATCAGCTGAAAAATAAGAATAGTAACAGTAGTTCTGTTAAAGTAGTGACAACTATAGCCTGCGCCCTGCAGTAAGTTGTCTGTATATGCCTCAATGCCTGGCCGCCTGGATTTAGGTCTGTGGTTAATATTGACTTGGGTAGATGGTTGGTTTGGAACGGGGTTATGTTATGAACCATTTCAGTGAGTCTTTAAAAGCCCTCGTTCATTCCTTGGATGAAACAATCGATTAGATAGTCATGGATAACAAAACACAATATGACCTTCCAATACCCCCACCAAATGTCTCGCCAATACGCCCAAGAACTTCTTCAACATATTTTGCAATCAGTTACTAACCTTCCTTTTTTAATAAATTTCCTTACCTAACTCTTTTGCTGTCAATCGATCGGTTGAGAACGTCTTGTTTCCCTCAACTGCGTGTAAGTAAATCATGAAATTTTTTATACTTCTCCATGATTGATGACATTTCTCTATTCTTGTTATTTACCAATCTACTCTTAAAATTTAATATCTAAAGAAAATCAAGTCAATTGAAAAATCAATTTCTCCATTATTTTCTCATCAATTTATTATTAATTTTGTATTATTTTTTGTAAAATTTAGAGATTTAACTATATCTACCTGTACAAATCACGTTTTGAATTTCAAATTGTTACAGATATTTTAAACCAAATTTAAAAATGGGTGACGCAGATAAAGGAGCAGCCGTAAGTTTTTAGGTTATTTTTTATTTGAATAAAATATGTTTAATTTGTATTGTAATTTTAAGGTATTCAAAACCAAATGTTCTCAATGTCATACGGTCGAGGCTGGTGGAAAACATAAAGTTGGTCCAAACTTACATGGACTATTTGGGCGTAAAACTGGTCAAGCTGCTGGGTTTTCCTACACTGATGCTAATAAACAAAAGGGTATACAACTTACCTATATACATATATTTGTTGATTTTAATATAATGATTATTTAAACATTTTATAATTAGGAATCACATGGAATGAAACAACATTATTTGAATATTTAGAAAATCCAAAGAAGTATATACCTGGCACTAAGATGGTATTTGCTGGTATTAAGAAAGTAGATGAAAGAAATAACGTAATTGCCTATTTGAAAAAAGCTACAGCCTCATAATTTCAGTATTTTTTATACAATGCTGTTGTAATAGATTAAATTATAATTAAAATCAAGTTGTTATTTTTTTGTTATAAATCCCAGTGATAAACCTATTACTGTGTATTGTACATGTACAATTTTTAAAGTAAGTTTTTTCTTATCTAAACTTATTTATTGTACTGTGTAAGAGTCAAACATTAAATGTTTTAGAATGAATTGAAGCTTGTACAATTTATGTTGAAGGTCAAGGTTAATAAAATACTGATAAAATTTACTACTAATTCTAGATTGCACACTAGTAGTAGATAAAATTTGACATTGACCTAAACTATTATTATAATTCATTGACAAAGTATTAAATTGCAATTGGTAATGGTTTTAAAATAGATTTGGCACTCTGTGTGAACTATATTTTAAGAATTGGGTCAAGTTATTGGCAGAAAAATGCATATATTTATGATATGTTTAACATGTTTGAAAGTTGTTCTAGTGTTTCCAATAAAATGTACAAGTTAAAATATCATACCGCTCTATTAGTTACACAAATATTGTGTTTATGTTATTTATTCATGAACATTTTTGTTTTGTTTGTTGATTAATTGCTAAGTAAACTATTACTAAATATTATTGAAGAAATGTTCTTAAATAGTTAATAAATATTAATAGCTTGCATATTGTTTTATTCTTTACAAAATATAATACTATTTATTTTATACCCAAATTTATGAATATTAAGTAGACTTAAGATCTAAAATATGATACAAAATTATATTAACTTGCATGTATCCCTATAGGATTATTCTGATCTTTGTCTTATTATGTACCACACAACCATCTCAATAATTATATACAGTGATCACCACTTAATGTAATCCTTTTGGTAATGGATAACATAAAACAAAAATAATAAAATTGACCTACGACAAATCAAAAAATTTAAGTTATTTGTAGGTATTATTATTGGACATAGAAATTAAACAAAATTAATTATTGTAAAACATATTAAAAATATAAAAAAAATGCATATGTAAAAATTGTTCAGGTATAGATATTATCTATATTTTAAAAGGTGTTGAATGATTATACTTCAATTGATTACAATCAGGGATATAAATTACATATAAATCTGAGTATACATCAGAGCCATCATTACACTTTTCAATTAAAAAAAAGGATTGATTAAAATTATTTTACATATATTATATTATAATTACATTAATCATAATTATAATAAACAACAATAGGTGTTTAATATCCTTTGATGTTTATAGGATTGAGATCTCATGTTGAGAAACAATGATTTAATTTATCTTTTATATAATATTTATTTTTTGACAGAAATTATGTATTACCCTTTAACAAAAGATTTTTTTTATATATTAAAGTATATTTCATAGCATTTAACATTTTATTTATTAAAAAATACAATACACTAGTTCATTTTATTATTTTTTTTACCATAATTACACTTCTATATTGAACTGTAATTTAATATTGATTGCTGCAAGTTCAGAACACAAATATCTAAATACATGTGGAATTCCAATTTCTTGTATGTGAGTAGAATTACACGTTCTACAAATAGCAGCTTTACTTGAATAGCTATCTTCTTTAAAGTGAACAATTGGTGTTAATATTGTATGACATTTCATGCATAACAATGCCTATAAAGATAAAAGAAATCAAATTAATCAAAAAATATAATTATTGTTGTACAACTGTATAGGTATTATAAATTGTATTATGTGGCTACTAGTGTACATTTTTTAATTTTATTACATAATACTATGTAAATGTTGAACTCAACATCCCCATTATAAGCTAATGCTTATAGGAGATGTATAACCAGTGTAAAAAATTCATCTTTCATATGTAAATTGTTCGTGTTAGGTTGGTTATAAATAATAATAATAACTATGAAGAAACCAAACATAGTACAATGTACAAAAACTTATGACTCCAATGATGAATACCTATCAATAGAAAATTTAGATTATATTATTAAAGCACTACTACTTTTACCCCAAAATATGGTAATATACATAACTGGAATAAGAAAAAAAATAATAATATTAAATTAATTTTTGCTTTAAGAAATTAAAATATTAAAATATGATGAAAAATCATTTCAATTATATACATTAATAGTTTTTAATGAATATATATATATTTTTAAATATGCTTAAAAATTACGAACTGTTGATTTATCTGAACAATCCATAAATCGGTCTTGCATTAAGAATGGAGTGCCATGTGATATTAATGCATCTCTTTCCATTTCACCAACACGACCACCACCACCTCTTTTTCGGCCTTTTACGGGTTGTTTTGTAACAGCATCAACTGGCCCAGTACTTCGAACCTAAATAAAAATTAGTTAGTTATTATTTTTATTTTTTAATTAATTTGCTTTAAATACCTGCCATTTATCAGATACCATATGTCTTAATCTTTGATAATGTACAACGCCAAAAAATATGGATGCTTTCATTTCTCGACCATCTACGCCACTATACATTTGTTCTGTTCCAAAATAATTATATCCACCTAAATATTACATAATTCAATTTTAAATAATAGGATAAATTAAATACCAGGTAACCGAGCTAAAATTTATACGTCTCTAAAATTTATACGTTTTGTTATATATCTAGGGGAACCAAATCATGATAATTATTTATTTATTTATTATTATGGTATCTATGGCATTAAATGCAACGTCTAAAACATTGAATTTCAAGGTTTTGTGATTTTGATGAATATGAGATGTAAACTAAATTGATTCAAAACCCCCCAAAAACCCTTTCTCTATACACTATTTTATGAAAATTGGTAGAGCTATTCTTGAGAAACACTGTACATATATACAGAAAGTGCTCATTTAATAATTATTTGATTAAATATCACATGAAGATAGTACACGTGATTATTTTGGCAAAAGAAAATTTGTATAATATGAATTTTTGGTTTTATTTTCTAACACATATTTTTTTTCATAACATTTTAGCTAGTGTTTTCACAATGACGTTATTTTATTTTATTTTTGTATTATAAATACACGTTTTCATATAAAAAAAACATCCACAAGATACAACCAGCATTTTTTTGAAATTAGTTTTGTCACTAAATAGTACTATAGAGAGGATATTTTTCAAATTTCTAAACTGTTTTCTCAAACATTGGAATACTACCCAACATTTGACAAAAAAGACTTAGAACTTTTTTTTAATCTAAACTTTTTAAAATTTTGGAAATTTTTTTATAGCGTTATTTTTATTTTTAGTAAAATTGTCTTTTTTCCTTTTCTTTGTTAATTGGGGGAAAAAAGCAAAGTTAAATATAGTAAAGTAAAGCAAAGTAAAATAAAGATAATTAAAGTAAAGTATAGACAAGAAGCAAGATATACTTCACACTTTGAGTCAGATACTCTTGATGGATATGTTGAAAATGATGACTACTATATTATCATTTTTAATATTATTAACATACTTCTCTCAGAATAAAATGATTTAACATTTCTTTAAAATTCAATAAACTCACCAAGAGTATCTGACCCATGGAACAAAGAATATCCAAGGCAAAGTATGTCAGACTTTCATGTCTATATTTTACTTTACTTGACTTTTTTTCCTGTTCTCATTATTAGTTGGGATAAAAAACTAATTGAGTAAAAATAATTTTTTGTAATTATTATAATAAAATTCATAATTTTTTAAGTGAAATTGTCTTGAACAAACTAATACTCAAAATCGCTTTAGCGAAAAAATGATTTAATATTTCTATAAAATGTACCACACACACTAAGTTCCAAACAAAGAGCAAAGAAAGAATACCTATGGTGCGTAGTAAGTCCTGCTTCATTTTTTAGATTCTGAATGAAGTGAAGAAGCTAGTGTTTTTACAATGTTTTTTTTTTTTCTGTGTACAACTTTTCGTATATAAAAATACTTGTCCAAAAGTTTCGATCAATAACTTTTTGAAACTGGATTTGCCTCTTGATTGTACTTTAGAGAGGTCACTTTTTGAATTTCTCAATTCTTCAATTTTTTTTTTTTGAAAAAACTACCTAAAATTTGACAAAAACGACTCGGAAACCATAATTTTTTGATCCGAATTTCATGAAAATTTAAACATAGATAGAAAATCCTAGAAAAAAGATTTTGGCGCAAGAAAATTTTGAAAATGTGATAAAAAATTTTGGACATTTTTTTTTCTTATAATATTATTAACTTTCTTCGTTCAGAATCGTTTTACTGAAGAAATGATTTATCGTTTCTTTAAAATTTAATACGCCCGTCAAGAGAATACCACACGTCGTGCGAAGTATGTCCGGTTTTTTTATATTGAGCATAAAAGAGTTGTTTCATTAAGGTTTCTTTCGTTCTAGATTTTAAGGATTATGTTTTAAAACTCATATATTATAGCTTGACTGCCTTTTTTGAAAATGTCTGATGATATAGTCCCTCCCTTGAAATTTTTCGATATTTAAGTATTTGCATAGATCTTTATACCATTTTGTCTGTTGGTTTTTTCGTACCATGATTTGTTATAATTGCTAGTTAGGATAATTCTATTTTCTAGTTCTTATAATTTAATATTTATGCAAATGTGTTTTTAAATGTAATGACTGTTCTGTTTTAATTTGTAATTAATTATTTATGATCACATTTTACTATGGTTGTCATCTGTTTGAATTCAACTTTAATTTTATTCAGTCATACAAAGACTATACATATCTACATATCTAGTTACCTGAGACGATAACTACTATCATTTAGGCTACCCAACTATTTCATTGAAATCAGTAGGATTATTATACCTGTTACCCAAAGTGGGTATCCTATGCGGAAACTTGTATACATATAAAAAGATAAATCACCTGTTTCTAAAAGACGTCCAAAATAATCAATTGCAGTATCTTCTTCATTATATTTGAAAGGTGTAGCATCATGTACTACACCATGTACTGCAGCAGATTTTCCAGCCATACATTCTATCATCATAGCTAAAAATAAAACATTTAATTTAATTTAATAAGTTTTATGTTTTGTTTTTTTTAAGTTATTTTATTTAACCAATAGTCATTCTTGAAGGAAACCCATGAGGATTGAAAACAATATCTGGAACCATTCCACTTTCTGTAAATGGTAAGTCTTCTGAAGGCCAGCCTTTGCTAAATATCCCCTTCTGTCCAGCACGACTAGCAAATTTATCTCCAACTGTTGGATTCCTCTATAATAATTACAAAATATAAAGGTAATAAAAATAAATGCACTGTTAATTAAAAATACATGTTGAATTAACATACTTGAACTCTAATAGTTATTGTAGCTTTATTAGGTATTTTTTTGCCAGTTGTAAAATCTCCACATTGTCGAACTGAATCGACAATAACTTCTTCACTGCCCGAATATTTAGCTACAATGAATCCTTGTATTTGTTCATCAAAATAACTATATAATTTTTTAATTATTTATTACAGCTGATATAATTTTAAGAACATTTAAATTATAATGTAATTATTATAAAATTATAGAATTACCTATAGTAAGGTGTTCCTTTGGAAAGTTTTAAGCCAATATGAGGAAGACCATCAGGACCCAATGAATTAGCAAGATCTTCTTTATATGGATCACGAATAAAATATGTATGTGGCTAAATAAAAATTTTTAATTAGTTTAACATATGTTAACATAGTTTAATATAAACATAAATATAAATATTAAAATACTTTGGTTTCGATTAGTTCAGTTTTGAATATAGAACCATGAGCAAATCCTCTATCTAATGCCATTTTATTTATGATCATAGCATCTTCCATATCATATCCCTAAAATTGCTCAAGTAATTAATTTTTACTGCAATTAACTAATAAATGTATTTAATTACAAGTTTATTTTACCGTATAAGAAATAACAGCTATAACAGCATTTGTACCCATTGCAAAATCATCCATTGATAATGCATCGTAATGCACAGGTCTAAACAAGGGTGAAGCAGGTGTTTGTATTCTATATAATTTTGTTTCAGACTGTATATGCCAGTTATGACAAGCCGTTCCCATAGTTTGCTTTCCCATCTAAAATGTTATTAAGTTTATAATATTTTAAATGCAACATTTAAATATTATTCATTTATAAAATAAAATGTAATTTGAATCATACTTTTAATAAATTAAGTAAGAAAAATATATAGTTACTTGACATTGGTACATATTGCGAGGACTTTGATTATAATCTGGCAGTGGTATTAAACAAGCCAAATGGCTTAGAAAATCAGTTTTTGTAATTTCTCTATGAGTAGTAATCTAAATTTAAAAAAAACAGTGAGTAAAAGATATAATATTAATTAAATCAATTTCGGAAATGTATATAATTACATTTGGTCTAATTTCATCTTCAGAAATACTTATATCTAAGTAAACTTGTTCAAACGTTCCAATAAGCTCAATTTGTTCAAATTCTAAATTAAAAACGGGTCTCATCATTCTTGCATTTCCCGTAAACAAGAAAAGTCCAGGAAATTGACATAAAATATTTTCATCATTTTTCTGAAGCCATACAATTTCAGTAGTTTGTGGTATCTAAATACATAAATAATTTTAAAATTCACGAATGTTATCTACAATATAAATTATGTAATGAAAATAAGACTGTTTTTGAACAGCAATAAAGTATGTTATACATTTATCTTGTTTAGAGTTTCTAAATTTATTGATCTTCAGTCAATTTTACTATCAAATGGTACAGTTGAACATTTGTATACATTTGTAAAATTATATTCATTATAAAAAAAAAAAATAATAATAATAAGTAACAAAATAAATTAACTAATTTTATTTTTTGTAAAATTATTTTTTTAATCCTTTAAATGTAAAATCAAGTGGTCGCAATTTTTGAAGGAAAATTTAAGTATTGGTTCTAAAACGATTGAGAATCAATTAATTAATTGGTTATTATCCTGAATAGTATAATATAGTATAATCACATTTGTATTGCTGAAGTGAGAGTATATAATATAGTTATATACTTAATTATGTAGTCAAGACACAAGACATATTATTTATATTAAATATTTAAATAATAAAAGTATTAGATACTGAATGAAATGAAGAAACTAGAGCTTTTACAATGATCAATTTTTTCTTTATTTTATTATTTTTTTTTTCTGTATACTACACTTTTCCGCATGGCTACTCCTCCATAAGTCTCGATCAACAACTTTTTGAAACCATTTTTGGCCATAATTCTTACGATGTTAAAAAGTTTTAATTGCAATTAAGATAAGATAATATAGATGTCAGTTCATTTCCTACAGTTCTATGAAATTTTTAAAAATAAATGTTTACAATTAAGATGATTTTCTCATGATTATCATAATGTTTTAGTGCAGTAGTACCAAGAGAAGTTTCCTTAGAGCATGTGAACCGCTAACAAAAAGACCGGCAGCCGAACGCTTAGAAAAGTGGAAAGAGGAATCAACCAACTCTGACATGATTAAAGAAACATTACCCCCAGGATACCAACTACCATATCGATATTGGAAAACGTTAAATCGTATACGGACAGGAACAGCCCGCACACAGGTAAATCTTGTAAAATGGGGGTTTGATGAAAATCCAAGATGCGACTGTGGAGATATACAGGACGACGAGCATCTGCTGAAATGCACAAATGCACTATATAATATACAAAATAAAAATGATCTGTTTAATACATTGACTGATCGAGTAATCGATTTTATAAAATATTGGTCGGAGATACGTATATGAGTTTTGTCGACCACACGAGAAGAAGAAGTGCAGTAGTTCTACACTGACTTGGCGACATCTTTGCATAGAGCAATGTAATTTGAATTCTGTCTTTTTAGTTGGTTGTTATACTTAGTAATACATATTACTAAGTAACTAGTTGACTAACAATTTTTGAGATTTTTTCAGATCAACTAGACATATATGTCAGTGAGATCATATTAAATTTTAAAGTCTTAATATCAAAAATTTTATTACATAAAAACTAACAAAAAATGAAAAATTTCCGAAATTTTCAAAATGCCGTACTTAACTGAAAATTGATCAAATCCTTTTGAAATTTTTATGAAATGTTCTCGTAGCTATTTTTAGTGGTTGGTGAAAATTTCAAGTCCCTAGCTGTATTTTTTTAAGTTATGTCAAAAAGTAATTTTCAATTTTACGGAAATTGCATATTTTCCCGTTTTTTGTCAATTTTTCGACATTTTTCCCCGTTTTTGGAAAAAGTATTGAGAAATTGGAAAAATTACATCTTGAAAGTACCATCTGGTTGTGATTCCGGTTCTATAGAGATACTGATTGAAACTTTCGGATAAGTATTTCTATACGAAAGTGTTCACAGAAAGAGAAAAGAAGAAATAATAATAAAAAAATAAAATAAACATCATTATAAAATCATAAGCTTCTTCACTCCGTTCAGAATCTAAAAGTGGTCAAAACTTTAGGAAAAATATTTCTATACTAAAGTGTGCACAGAAATAAAAATCATTTTTAAAACATTAGTTTTTTTTACAATACTCAGAACCTAAAAACTTAAGTTGAAAAGATTTAACATTTTGTTTCAACTTTTAAAAGACATGATACTAACGTTCAGTAATAATTACTACTTTCAAAAGATAGTACATAAATGTAGATAAAAATCAATAGTATTTACTTGTTTCCCTTGCACTTTTAGTGTACGAAGTTTTTTAATGAAATACACTATTAATGTTTCTGGGATATAGCCAATCACACGACCATCAAGAATGACATTGTAAAGAAATCCAATATTGAAATCTTGAGGTTTATATGATACTTCACACATTCCAAGAGATACTAATACCTTTGGAATGTCACGCAGTATTTTTCGATTTATCGATTTAGTGATCTACAAATATATTTAAACAAAATGAAATAATAAATTAGATACATGTGTGTATCTATATATATATATATATATAATGTACTTAAATTAATTAATTAGAGCAAATTTAAAATTATAGTTAATTTCCCCAAGAGGACTCTTAGGAGTTATGGGCATAATGCCCCCCTGATTACTCTAGTTAGTTGGGTCCTCCATTATGGGGATTATTGAAGGGATCTAACCACCATAAACGTAAAAAAAACTGGTAAGGAATCACCTTAATATGTCTCATAAGAAAGTGGAGGTTAAGGATTTTTTAACTGGGACTTGGAATGTGCAATCATTTTATAGAGCTGGATATTTAACAACAGTGATATTGGAGCTTGAATGATATCGTCTGAACATGGTAGCAATTCAAGAAACAAGTTGGCCATGAAATGGAAATTTAAGGACTTGAAAATTGGACTTTTTTTTTTATAGTGGTGGAAACAGAGCACAAAAATGAAGTTGGATTTATTGTACATGACAAGATACTGCCGAAAGTTAAAAAAATTGAGGCAAAATGACAGGATATGTTGTATGGAAATAGAATGCAAATGGGTCAATATAGTATAAGTAGTTAAGTGATATGCAGCAACGGAAGATAAGGAGGATAAGATAAAAAACATGTTCTACGATAGAATGATAGCAGTTTATGATTTGATACAGTCAAACAAAGCAAAATTATTCGTAAAGATTTTAATACAAAAATAAGGCCTATAATTAGAAAACAGCTTGCTTGAAGAATCAAGTGATAATGACACTAGATTAATTAATTATGACAAGGAATATGATAGTAGCACGTTTCCACATACACAAGCAAACTTGGGTGTCGCCGTCTGGTCTCACATAAGGAATCAAATAGACCATGTCATAATGAAAATAATATTAAGAAAAGGATCACAGATGTTAGGAGTATGAGAGAAAGTAGTGTGATATCGGACTATTTTCTTGTAAAAATTGAAATCAAAATAAGACTGTTAGTTGAATGGCAAAAGAACAGCTATACCCAAAAGGATGAGTACAGAAGCTTAAAAAATCAGTCAGTGGAAGGACAGTATAAAAGAAGACTAACAGAAGCATAGCAATCAATACAAGAAACAAACAATTTAGATGAAATGTGGAATATCACAAAATAATAGCAGGGAATAAGTGTCATTTCTCATTGGTATCGCTGTTTAAGTCAAAACTACTATTAAGGACAACAAAAATCAGACTTTACCAAGCCCTGATCAGGCTTATAGTATTATACGTTTGCGGGACGTGGGCATCAACAAAGGCAGACGAGAAGAAACTAATGACGTTTCAGAAGAAAATATTAAGGAGGACTTTTGGCCCTAAAATGAATACTGAAAATAACGAATACAAAGGACAATATGAACAAAGGACGAACGCAGAACTAAGAGAATTGTTTAATGAAACTGATATAGTAAGTGTTCTAAAAATTCGAAGACTTAGCTGGGCAGGACATATATGGAGAGCGAAGGATAGTATAATAAAAAACGTCACAATGTGGAAGATAAATCGAACAATACTAAGAGGACGGCCAAGACAGTGGTGAGACGACAGAGTAAAAGAAGATCTGAAACTCATAAGAATCAGAGATGGAAGAAGATTAGCTTTGGATAAAGGAATGGAGAGGCATAGTGGAAGCAGCAATAAGTCTAAACAGCCTCAAATAAGCCATGGAAAAAAAAAAATCTTTATTACTTACTATACAAGATTTGGTTAAATGGTTGAGAAGTCCACAAGGAGTTCCATCAGGAGTGTGAACAGGACATATAAATCCCCAAGCATCAGGCAGCAATCGTCGAGGTTCAGTGGTCCTCATTGACTCAAATAAAGCACCACGATGAACTGCACGAAAATGAGCCATGTAACGCATTCGACTTATATTTTCAACCAAAATTGTTAGTCCTTTGTTTACATAAAAACAAAATTCAAACTATAAGATTACATTATAATTATTAATAACTATACAGCATAGGTTCTTAAACTTTTTTAGTTCTTGACTCCTTTTAAGTAAAAGTTAACCCCCCCTCCCCCTAAAAAGATTAAAACAATACAATTTAAATTATTTTTTAATAATAATACTAAGAGTCATCTATACTAGACTATACAATATATTTGTGTATAATCACAATCACAATACATATCAGCGCTTTTTTCAGTTTTCAGTTTATTTTAAATTTCAGTGTTATTTGACACGTTTTTCAAAATTTATTTTATGTTTAGAAAAAGAAAATGAGCTATCATTTGTAACTCCTCTATTGATTTTGTACTTTTTAGAAATGGCTGAGAAAATAGGAATTCTTTTTTACTTATGAAGGAAATAGAAAAAATATACATATATAACAGGTGTGTCCCATTATTGCCTTTTAAGTAACTTGAGAAGTTATTCTTGTCTAAATAACTTATCGGACGTTTTACTAAAATATGATTTTTTCAGATCAATTGGACATATATGTCAGTGAAATCATATTAAATTTTCAAGTCTTAATATCAAACATTTTATTACATAAAAACTAATAATTAAAAATGAGAAATTTCCAAAATTTTCAAAATGCTGTAGTTAACTCAAAATTGATCATATCTTTTTGAAATTTCTATGAAATATTCTCGAATGCTCTTTTTAGTGGTTGGTGAAAATTTTAAGTTCCTAGTTTCATTATTTTAAAAGTTATGTCAAAAAGTAATTTTAAATTTTGGAAATTGCGTATTTTGTCAATTTTTCATCAGTTTTTTTTCCGTTTTAGGAAAAAGTATTGAGAAATTGGAAAAAATGACCTTTTTAAAGTACCATTTGGGTACGATTTCGGTTCTATAGAGATAGATACTGATTGAAACTTTTGGGTAAGTATTTCTATACAAAAAAATGTTCACAGAAAGAGAAAAAATAAAAATAAACATCATTGTAAAATCATAAGCTTCTTCACTACGTTCAGAATCTAAAAAATGAATTATGGAAAACATAATTTTTGTAGTAGGTAGCTTGGACATTATAAAAAGATTTTCACATTTTTACAGCCAAAATTGGGGGTGGACATACCAAAAAATTTCCCTGTATACTAATATAATTGCACAACTAAAATAAACTTATTATATTTAAAACATACCATTTTTTCATACAAATATAGAATACCTTTATCTTGCTGCATTCCTAGGCCTGATTTACTAGTAAGATTACCAGTAGCAAAAAAATTGTTCATTGAATGTTCAATAAAATCACATTTTTTTAATGCAGTCATCATGTCACCAATAGATGGTGGTCCACCTTGGTCGACTTTAAGTAAGTTAATTTTAACTAAAACTAACCATTGTTGCAATTTTTCTTTGAGAATCTAAACAAATATTTATTTCAATTTTTAAACAATTAAAAGTTTTTGATTTTAGTTTGTATAACCTTCAGATAAAGATGACCACCAAGAATTAATTCTTGCATCATAATTGCATCAGCACCTTCAGCTAAACACTTATTTTGTGCTACAGCAAATAACTTTTGCAACATGAATATTAAAAGTCTGAATTTGTCAAAATCAGTATGCAAATGAATTAAAATATAATTCCTAAAACACATTTAATATCATGCATAGAGATATTAATTTATTAGAGTAAGATGCAATTAACATCACATTTCAAACCTTATAATAAAATCGCACACTTCTTTATTAGATTTCCATTCAGGTAATTCATAGAATCTAGTTTTGAACATAACACCAACATATTCCTTAGCATCTTCTTGACTATGTACATTACTTTCGTGCAAAGAACGCATCATTTCCATAATTGATCTTCAGAAAAAACAGATTTATATTAAAATATTAATGAATTACATTACATAGATGCATTTTGCACATAAAAATTATTTTACTAAAAACAAATTTCCAGGTAAAAATTACATGGATACAAAATTATCTATTACAATATAATAATAAAGGTAACATTAAAATGATTATAATCTGAATAATAATTATTAGTTAGGTCTAATATAGAAATCTAGGAAAAAAAAGGTTTTTTTTGTATATTAATGTATAGGATTGTATTCAATGTTTTTAGGTAATTTTCTGTTAGTCTAATTGGTACTATTGGGAGGCCGATTTGCAAAATTTTAAATACTTTTTCTGAGTGCATGCAGACTAATCAAAAATTGACCAAAAAACTTCATAATCTAAATTTTCATAAATTTTATTTTAGTTCTTTTTATAAAACTTCAAAAATGTCTGGATATTAAGACCTAAAATTTTAATACAAACCTATACAAAAATATTACCAACAGTAATGAGAAAATACTTTTATTTATTTTTATTTAAAGCTGTTTAAAGTTAGCATTTTGACAGAATTTATTAGATTTACATAAATTTAGAGGTATAAACCAATATTTGGTATTGGTTTTTTTTTAAAACCAATATTTGAACCAATATCGAAGAAAAAATCTTCCTGTATTATACTATCAAATAGATATATTGGTAGGGGGGGGGGTTCAACAATGGCGTCAAATGTAAACCCTTTGAAATAATGAAAATTTCGAAAAATGCTTAATATAAAGTACTATCTAGAGTCAAATTTTGATACAGAAAAAACTGATAGAGGCTTTTGGATCAATATTTCTAGACACAAAAATGTTTACAGAATGGAAAAAATAAATAAACACTCCATTCAGAATCTAAAATCCATTTGTCCTATATAAAATAGGAAGTGTTTAACATAGCCCCTGTCAAAATGTCAACTCACACATAACTCACAAAATATTGGTTACCGCAAAATCATTTTTGCACCATCGTTCTCAGCGTCAAAAACTACTCAAAAATAAAAAAAATATATATATTTAAAATATTCAAGTGAGCCCTAAACTAGATTTATGCTAGTGATAAATTTAGGAAGAAATAATAATTTCATGACGAATAAATCTGTTTAGTTTAAGAACAGATTATTTTATGGCTGTAAATGATTAAATATAACGAAAATAGAACAATATCTTGGTTATTGTTAATATTTATTAAATATAGATAACAATTTAACGATGTACAGTTATACACAGTGTACATATGATATGCCTATGATATCCACTACGTGTTCGTGAACACATTATATTCATTATGTTTGTGGACCCAGCCACTTCTAATAAATTATTCATTTCAAATGTAATACACTTACTGAGTATGTCTCCTGAGGAGCAAAGAATACCTCAAGTATGTCTATTTTGAACTTATTATCTGCGTAATTTTAGATTCTGAACAAAGTAAAGAAGTTAGTGTTTTTACAATGATATTTATTTTTTCTGTAAACATTTTTTCGTATAAATCTATTGTCCAAAAGTTTCGATCAGTAACTTTTTGAAACCAGATTTGCCTCTAGAGATTATTTTTTGAATTTTTGAATTCTTTTTTTTGGACAAAACTACCCAAAATTTGATAAAAACGACTCGGAAACCATCATTTTTTGATCCAAACTTTATGAAAATTAAAACATAGATAGAAAATAATATAAGAAAGATTTTGATGCAAGAAAATTTTGATAATGTAAAAAAAAATTTTTTGGATATTTTTCTAACATTTCTTTTTAATTTATTTTTTTTCCTTTATATATTAGATAAAAAAAAATAAAGTAAAGCAAAGCAAAGTATAGACAAGAAAGCCGGATATACTTTGCACCACGGATATTCTTTGCTCTTTGGGTCAGATACTTTTGGTGTGTTGAAAATGAAGACTTTTATTGTTCTTTATACTATTAACTTTTTTCGTTCAGAATCGTCTTATTGAAGAAATGATTTTTTTAAAACTTGATATACCTACCAAGAGCTTCACACCTGAGATGCGAAGAATACTCTTCGTGCAAAGAACTCTCATCGTGCAAAGTATGTCAAGTTTTTTAACTTGGTATTTCTGGTGTTTTAATAGGTACCATATAAATTACCTTATGAAATATAAATCATTTTCATGTCCTTTAATAATGTGTCTAAATATGAACTCATCTGAACTATTAGTAAGACATTTGAGTATTAAAAATATTGGGGCATAATATATTCTCTTCTTGACTGGAATCATTAATTTTGCTGTCCCATTTGTTAAATAGTGTAAAGTATTTGACTAAAAAAAAATATTTAATTTTTAAATAAATGAATAAAATAATAAAAGTACATGCAGTTTGAAAAAGCTTACAATGGTTGTTAAATCATCCTTGACACATCTTATCATAATACCAATATCTGAAAAGAATTGATCTTTGTTTTTCCAAGTATTTCTTTTTACAGCAGTAGGGAAATTTCTTCTTGTTCCTAACAAAAGACGTACCAAACGTTCTTTGCCTTTCACTATAAAGTAACCACCCCATTCATCTTGATGTTCTCCATGATTCACTAATTCTTCTGGAGTCAATTTTTCCAAATGACACAATTTTGACTAAAAATTAAACATTCTGATTTGGAAGATAATGTATATAGAATACCAAGCATAAAGTTCTTAATAACAGTAATTTTATCATTATTATTTTGTTAAACTATACTATTTTATTTAAAAATATTATACCTTTAACATAATAGGTACTTGTCCAATATCTCTATCAATAATCATTTGTTCAACACCATTAATTATCCAACTGAGTTTTATTTCGAGCTTTCCAGAATAGGTACCATGTCTCTGTCGACATTCTAATGGATATATATTATGTGATTTAACTCCAAGTGATCCTGTAGGTACTCGAGGTTCGTGAATGGTTGCATCCTAAAGACAAAAAAAAATTAATTTTTATTTTAAAAATAGAATAAAATATAAACAATTAAAATGAAAAAATAATATTTAAGATGACTTTAAAAATAATTAAATAATTACTTCAATTCATCAAATAAATGCAATAATTATAAATAGAAATAATATAACTTACCTATCTATAGTAAAATACCTACCACTAAAGAGAGTTTTACTCGATGCTTCCCTTTTGTATCAAATTCAACTGGTAATATATCTGTAACAGCCAAACTCAATCCTTCATCAATCATATAATTGAAGGAGTCTATGTGCGGAGTACCTAAATCTTGAAGAATCTAAAAAATATGAATAAATTCAAATATTTATACTAATTATATTGTCATTTAATAAAATTAATTTTAATAACTTACTTGATTTTGACATTCAGGGGGTTTACCATATTCAAGATTAGTTAAATTTTTAAGTGTTGGTTCATACATTTTTATGATGTGAACATTAAAATCTACTATATTAGTATAATAACTATAATATGTAATAATGTAATATTTAGTTGTTTCAAAAACCAGAACTCAAGAACATGTGCATACCGCCAACAATGTGATTGTGATATCAAAATTCAAACAAATAAACCATGGTATAACATTATCAACTATGGTTTTGATCATAGACATATAATAGATAGACCCCCCCCCATAGATATATATAATGTACATTATATATATCTATGATAGACCCATAGACATACGTTTTTGATCATGGTCTTTTTAGAGATATAAGACCGAGGTTATGGTACTAGAATATCACAAAATGTACCTCATAAAACACGTTATACCATTGATTATAGAATAGAATTCTATAATCAATGGTTATACCTATATCACAGTTTAAGATAATATAATATATCAATAATCTTGGATAATATTACACAGCTTATTAAATTATTACTATTATTATATATGTACCTATTATTTTTTAATTTAAAATTTTAAGCATTTTTATTCTTTATTTTAATATTATTGTAATTAATTTTAATGTATTAATTATTACATTCGATATCAAACTACCAACAATGATATCAGCATATAAAACATATTATTGTATATGATGTGGATTTTATAGTCTTCCACCTTTTTGACTCGGGACACATGTGTTTACTATACATTTGCTAAAAAGGTAGAAGCCAAAATTATTATGGTTAACTGCTAAACACTATAGTATGCTATTGTAAAAGTACGATTTGTTTTTAATTTTTACTATAAATAAAGATGGAAGAAAAAAAATAATTTTATATTTGGCTATGGATATTTTCATCTAATAAACTTGGCTCGATTCCGACAATGTAATTACAAATTTATTTGGTTTGATGTCTATTTCTTTTTATGTTTTCAATAAATATTGATAAAATTGAAATGGCCTTATCTGCTAGTTTTACATACTTCCCCATACATAAGTGTACCTAAAATATTTTTAAAGAAGTTTCACTTAACTTATATTTTTACCACAAAAAAGTTCCATTAATTGATTTTCTTTGTCAGTAGATATTTTTACTATCATTATTCCTTCTGTAAATAGTTGTTCAATCCATTCTTAACTTGTATGAATATTTTCAGGAAACTAATAGTCATAAAAATTTTAAATGTGTTAAAACTTTAATGTTCATTTATTTCTTCAGCAATGTATTTTTACCAGCTCAGTGTTCACTTAATTAAATTACAAGTATATCACTATGCAGATCGCTAAATTTCTAACAAAATAAATAACTTCTTAAAAGACCAATACTAAAAGATATAAAAAAGTTTTACAAAGATATAAGTATGTTGACATATATATATATATTCAAAATACTTGCTCGAATTGTGTGCATTTTAAATATAGCTAAACAATTTTATTTTTAGTTTCTACTGATTGAAAATATTTTTGGCATTTTTTTATTATTTATTACTTTATATTTACCTATATATTAATATGCTGAGTATTTTTTAATGATTTGTTTATTATTATTATTATTTTTGTATCATGATCACATAATTTAAATGTGCAAAAAGTATTTGCAACTAAATTATACATTTTATGTTTATTGTATGATTTATTTGTATTTTTGAATGACAGTCTACATTAGTAATCTTCAAATGGTGGTTTTGAGACCCAATTATGGGTCGCGAAAGCTTTAAAATAGGGTTGCAAAACGTCCTCTTTATAAAATATGGTATTATAATGTACTAACAATACTGTATATAAAATTATAAAATCTAAATATATTTCATATGTCAGCATCATTGTTTATAGTATGATATCTAATAAAATAATTTATGCAATAATTTTAATTATAATAAGTAACACATTTTTATAAAACATGAAAATGCTCAATAAAATATTCATTGTGCTAACTCAAATGAAAATTATACCCTTTATAGAAAAACAAGAGGAATTTATTATTGATAAAAGTAAATTTTTACTGGATTAAGAATAAAATCATGATAATCAAATAAATATTTCAAACAAAATAATTATATGTATAGATATTATATATACATCTATATTATAGATACATGAGTAGGTATTATATTGACATTTAGGTAATATAAAATAAAATTAAACTAAAATATCTAATGATGTTATAGTTCCTACTAATATTATATTCATATCAAAAACACATATTTTTACTTGATTAAAATCACTAATCGTAATATAAAACAAATTAATATTAAATTCACATAATAATAATTGTTAACAAAATATATTTTAAATTTTTACTTTATTCTTATATAAAATATTTTAATTTGTTTCTAAAACTGGTATCAGAGAACAATATAGATTTTTCAATTTGTTTTATGTAATATTATGTATATAAATATCTGCAATATTTTTGTTAAACTTCTCTGGAATAATAGATCTTAAAGCCAACCAAGTTATATAAGCAGTCATACCCCATATTCTCTTGTAATCATTGATATAAACTGGTAATACAACAAGGTTATTTGATTGTTGTTTAAAATAAGTATATTTACAATTACTTGGTTCACAAAAATGTCTAAGGGGAACAGCAAAAGCATATTGTACTTCTTCGTGATTGATATTCAATTTGTCTGGTTCTATTACACCAATATTTCCTAAAAATGGCATAATTGCTACATCTTTGGAAACAATAAACGTTCCACTCCCCCAAATATCAATATTAGTTTTAGTAATCCCGAGTTCTTCACAAGATTCTCTTAATGCCGTATCCTGAAGATCTTCATTGGTTTCATGCATTCCACCGGGGAAAGAAACTTGACCACTATTTCTTTTTAAATTACTGGTCCGTAATGTGTATAGTAATGATACTTCATTTTGAACAATACATAATGGAATAAGAACAGCAGCTTGACGTTTACCATCAAATTTAAAATTAGGACATATAGATTTAAACGTTTTTACAGATTTTAAAGAGTTTCCTTTGGAAAATATAGTATGAAAATCAAAATGTATATTTCTAGATGAATATGATAAGAAACTTGAAAACATTAACATACCAATTCTTTGGTTTTGTAGTAATATTAATTGTGCAGTTAGCATTTCAATATTAATTACATTAAAAATTACTTACTATAAATATTATATAGTTACTGAAAATTGTATTTATTAAACATTAAGTTTTAAAATAAATGTTAAACTTTTACTAAATACTAGATTTAAAATATTGATTAAGCCAATTTTTAAAAATTCTAATCCTTTTTAAAAATATTTATCAAAACATTACAATGATCACATTTTTTTTTAAATATGCTTATTTATAAAATAGTTATACAGTAACAAAAATTAATTTTTTAAAAGTATCTATTATTACTATTAATTTTTATATACCTATACTTATAAGTAAATACCTAATTGAATTAAATTATTAATATTCAATTTATGATGAAGACCCAGCTTGATAAAATTAATGTGATAACAAATAAAATAAGGAGAAAAATCATGTTTGGGTGGGGACACAGAATAAGATGAGTACAACCATTGATTATAGAATCTATAATTCTATAATCAATGGTATAACTATTATAATGTAAAGATTCATGGGTATAACCGGCATAATTAATTAACAGGCCATTCTCCAAAACATCATTATCATAATCCGATAAAATGCCACCCGACCATAATATATCCATCGTACTACGGACTACAGTACATACCGTAAATTTATGTACAAAAATCTTATTGTAAGGAATCGTTAAAAAGCCACGGAATAATGACAATTCCATGACAAAACAATGTCTTAAAAACATTGTTTTTGTCATGGACAATTCGATATATTTTTATAGTGTTATTAGCGCTTGTGTGAGGACTCCGTAATTTTTAACGCCAACCATGAACAAGGGCACAACTCGTTTCTCTCGCCGACCGCTCTGCAAATCAAAAATATCCCTTGACTTGCTGTGCTTCGTGGGAACATTACAGCTTGTTAATGATTATGATGATGGTGTTTTTTCAAATGGTCTTTTGTCACGTATGGTTATAAGTAATATGTACTTATTTTTTTGAGTGGCTTTTTGGCGATTTATTATAATATAATTTTCGGTTGGTAGTATGATACGATGGTTTTATGTCAGATGCCAGAAATTCGCTGGCGTAAACCGGTGTGCAATTCCCCTTAAAAAGTAAATCGGTGTAGTTTCAAGAAATTCGCGGAAGGAAACCGATTACAAATCGTGATTATTAATACCGGTTTATTTTTTTTCGACCACTGTAGTGAGGTGGTCCAATAATACCGATCACGTTTTGTCCCCACCACAAACGTGATTTTTCTCCTTATTTCTTCTGTTATCACATTAATATTATCAGGGGCCTTGACAACTTATTCTATATAATTAATTTAGTGATGGGCATAATAATTAATATAATTAATTTAGTGATGGGCATAATCGAATGATTTTAATAATCGAGATATCACTCGAAATTTCCAAATGAAATATTATTAATTAATAATCGAGTTATCACTCGAAATTTCCAAATGAAATATTATTAATAATCGAGTTATCACTCGAAATTTCTAAATTAAATATTAATAATCGAGATATCACTCGATCATTTTACATTTATAATAGTTAAATTCCCTCGTTTCATGGACATCATTCATTCCAAATAATTTGTATTCGATTAATAAAATTTTTACTATTTTGAGATCAAGAATTCATTGTTTTCATAATAAACAAGATATCATTAGAATTAAAAAGAATCATATAATCGAGATTATTTTCATAATCGAAATATCTCGATTATATAATCGATATAATTTTAATAATCGAAATATCTCGATTATGCCCATCACTACTTAATATATACATTAATGTATACAATATTACCTAACTGGCTAACTATCTTTCTTTATAGATTTTGATGATAGAATAGGACCTATATATGAGATTATTATCTATTAAAAATAAATTAAATAACTGTTAATTATAATTATATTTAAGTACTATAGGAAAAACAATCAAACAAACCTAAACACTACTTTTACTTAAACGAAAATGGGATTTGTACCATAATTTCAGTAAACCCTACAATTTTTATTCTTAATTCTTGTATTTTATTTACGTCATTAAATAAAAGTAAGTAATCTTCCATATCATCATTTCCATTATCGAAAGTAATTGAGCGAATTATCTCATCATACACATCTAATATAAAATATCTCATGTAATATAAGATGAGGTTCAATTATTTTCATAAAACAATATAAACTTTAATTTGATTAGATGTTCTTACTTTCTTTAACAGGAATTAATGCTTGAACTACATATTCTGAAATATGATTTTTACCAAATAAAAAATCTTTTAATAATTTGATTTTAAAATTATCCATTCTCGAACCAATATTACAAGAACTAATGTTCTTATATAGGTTACCTGTATACTATGGAGCTACAAATAAAAACCAATTATTTTATTTTTGTACAACAATTGAATAATAATTATAAAAGTGGTACATTTAAATAAATAAATTGGAACAATGGTAAATTGAAAAAAAGGCGGGAACATAAATATAAAGATATCACAAAATTCTAATCTTATATTTTATGGGAGGGGTAAACCGTTCTGAATCTCGAATTTCTATCAAAAACGGTGTAAATGAACATGGTTTAGATTAGGAAATCGGGATCACAATAAATGGATCGGAATTGCACTTGATTGAATTGCAATTGATGGTATTTTATCGGATTATGATGATGATGTATATACAACCACGGTCTTAGAAGACAGTGTATACAACCGTGGTTCTGCCTGATTGTGATGTTAGCTAAACTTCAGATTGCTAGAAAAATAATTTATTATAAATGGTCACACTGATTGTATAAAGAAAGTTCTCGACCACTTTACTTTATTCCTGGAAATTTCTTGAGTTCTGTGTATTCAATAATCATTACTGTTACCTGTGTATTTTGTGACTTGTGTCTAGCTACTTTTGATATTTCCCAAAATTCTGTTTTTTAATGTTTCTGGTGTTAAATAGTTGTAAATAATTATAGGGAGTTTGAAATCTCGTATACTGATAAATCTAATAAATCTTGCTGAAATCAATAATTTTATATTCTACAACTACTTAAAAATGTTCCCAAATGCTTTATCAACTGATTTTTATGGAAACGATAATTCTCACAGGTATGTTAGAATGTATATTATTCTTTATAAATGTTATTAGGTAAAATTGTTTTATAAATTTGGCGTATAATTTAACGTGTTAGTATTACACAGTAGATACTTAATAAAACTTTTAAATATATTTTAATGTTTCTTTTTATCATTCTTATGTATTGACATTTTCACATTACCTATATTTTTTCCATATCATTTTCCTGTTAATATGAAAATACTACCTATGGATGGAAAACGTCTTTTTTGTATTCTTTTTTTAACAAATAGTGTGTAAATAATTATAAGTTGGTAAAAATAACTAAAAGTGGTAGCTTTATACTAAAAAAAAATATAGACAAGAAAGCCGGACATATTTTGCACTACGGATATTCTTCAGCCCTCGGGTCAGATACTCTTGGTGGGTATATGAATATAATTTTAAAATGTATATAAATGTGGAACTGTATCATTTGACTGTGGGATTTCGTTAAAAACATTAATTTCTCAAAATATATGCTATTAAAAAAACTTTTATCGCCCTACCGAAATTTGATTTGATTCGAGACCCACCAGAAGGTCGCGACCAACAGTTTGAGAAACGCTGTACTATAGCTAGTAATTGGTGAACAATTTTAGTGCCTAGTCCTATTAGATTTCAAATTATGCCTTAATTACTAAAATCATTGTCACAAAAGTCTTATGTAATATATTCTGCTGGTTTTTCTTAATTTTTCATCAGTTCTTCCTTGTTTTTGGGAGAAGTATAGACAATTTAGAAAAATTATCTACTTTAAATACCACCAGGATGCAGTATTTGGTCTTAAAACTTACTTATCCTTTTATGTCTATACAAAAAAAGTGTTACAATAAAAAAAAGAAAAACAGCTGGTGATTCTTTGTATTATTGGTATTTTCTCTCTTTGGTAAGATTTGGTGGGTGTGTTACATTTTTAAATTAAATATGATAAATAATTTCTTCAAAAAAAATCATTCTAAACGGAATTCCAAGTTTATACAAAACATATTTACCTACCTCAAAATTATAAAGTTTATATTTACTACAAAAATAGAATTATTTTATACTCTGTTAGTTTTATATCCCATTAATAACTGAGAATAGGGGAAGAAAGAAATTTGATGACAGAAAAAATAACAAAAAAAAAGCCGGACATACTTCGCACGACGGGTGGTATTCTCTTGACGGGCGTATTAAATTTTAAAGAAACGATAAATCATTTCTTCAGTAAAACGATTCTGAACAAAGGAAATTAATAATATAAGA
>JAIPRM010000378.1:0-12488 GCA_025469315.1 Stegophylla sp. TES_Ste_2020 | reverse complement strand
AAGAATATTCTGGGAATTTTCTGATTCTATAAATATATTGAGATAGACTCATAGCACGTTATTCCGCAAAAAAAATGAAATCGGAAAAAGTGTTACATAGCACGTTATTCCCGCCGACCCTTCAATTGTCATTTACTCTACTCATTTACACAAATACATTACTATTGTTTTTCCCCTGTACAGTAGCTTAAAGAAGTATAAATTCATAATGCATATTTGAACATATTTTTCAATTATTTGTGCATATATTGACTCTTTCATTTTGCGTACTTGCCATATTGTTAGTGCATATAATTTTGGTTTCTAATTATGAGAACTGTAGTATATATTATTTCACACTATATATACTGATTTTAAGCTTGAATAGTAATTTATTACTTGTGTATAGCCTATTTTTACTCTATGTGACCTTAAATTTATTTTTATTCATTAATTTCAGTTTTTAATCACTGTTATAGATATTCTTTAAATTATTTTATGATATCTTTTATTTTAATCTCCTTTAGTTATAATTATAATCCCTCTTAAATAAAAAATAATTAAGCTCGTGAAATCATCCATATTAGAGTACTCAGTACATAAGTTTTAAACAAAATATTGTTAAAACCCCATTTAATAATCCTAATTAATTGTTTTAATTTTGGATCTTTTTTTAGATGAAGCAGAAGATTTCAACAATGAATGGCGTAATAAAGCCCAAAATATGAATTCTCATCGTAGTCGATACTTGCCTTATACTCATAGGTAAATATACTAATCAATATTTATTTATATATATATATATACACAAATTTAAGAATATTGAAATATAATTAATATAAAGATTAAATTGAGATAGAGCATAACTGAACACAATATCTTTAATAAAAATAAAATATATTTGTTTATGCAAATTGTGTTTTATAATCAATGTACTATTTTATTAAGTTAATTTTTTCTTTTTTTTTTTATCAGTTTATCTCTTAAGTTTGTCAAGTTATAATTTGAAATTAGTATATTTTCTTTGCGTAATTATTTTGCAAAAATTCAATTCATATAATTACTAAACCAAAATTCGTTAATAATTTTATAATGTTTAAGTATATTGTATTTTTTCCAAGTTCATATTACATAATCATTAGTTATATAATTATACAATATTTTTGGAAAATGTGAAGTAGTACATAGAACAACTTATATTTTTTAAATAAGCAACTACTATACATATTATTGAATTTGAATAAGATTTTTAGTCATTTTCATTCTACAACTCAAAATTTGTTAAAAAAAGCTTTTTTAAATTTTTAATAAATATTAATATTCATTTTTAAACTGCCTCTAACTTAAATTTAAAATTATAATTACTCAGACTCAAAATATCAGTGGCGTAATGGAATAATGTAAGCAATATTTTATTAATTTTACTGGAGAGTCAAAAAGTACTTAGTAAGTTTTTCTTGTTGCATAATGATTGTTTAAAATAATTTGTATTTATATATTAATGTTCCTAACAAAATCGCATTATAAAAGAATGGTGTTGTTTATTTATTCTATGGATTATAAATATTTTTAGGTATATTTAGTGCTTATATATCATTTATATTCTTTTTGGTGGATACAAAATACATATTTGGCGCTTACACTTACTGTAAACCTTTTTTACAAAATTTAAAATAATTTAAATAAATATTTAAAACTGTATATAATATAGTTGTTAAAAATATTCTTTTTGTTCTCATGAAAATTCTGTAGGCACTTTAAATGAAATACATACATGGTGCTTATTCTTTTATTTGATAGTTAGGGCTTATACTGTCAAATTATCAATCATTTCTCTATTACTGATAAATTCTTCAGTAATCACAGTATCAATAATCAGATGAGCACAACCTACCAATATAAAGTTATATTTCCATACCTTTAATTTAAAAACCTCATAAAGTATGTTGCTTACACTTTTCTTTCTTTCCACCATTAATCTATAGATTTAAACCTTGAAAATGTGATTACTTTGTATATGAGTATTAGATTATGTTTTTAAAATATTTATGACTTAGAACATACAATAATATATTTCATATTTACAGGGTTTCCCAAGTACGATTAGACAAATGCAATAATTTTTGTTCTATTAATAATTTTTGATTTTTTTTTTTAGTACCCCAATTTTCAAATTCTAAACTTTACATTACAGTTTTAGAAAAATTTCAAATATTTCAAAATATTAGTGCTTAAATCTCTGATAAAGGTTATCTGTTAATTTTCTATGATTTTATTAAGTTCGCAAATAATTTAATAATTTTCTCAAAAATGTCATAATAATGGTTATACTATAATCTAAATTGGTGATATTATGACTTATTTAGCAATATTATTAAACTATTTGCAAACTTAATAAAATCATAAAAAATGAACAAAGATTTCAGCACTAATATTTTTCTAAAAATCAGATTCACAAAATGGTTATTTTAAATTTTTCTATGACTGTAATATAAAATTTCAAATTTGAAAATTTAGGTGCTGTAAGAAAAAGAAAAAAGAATTTATATGTTATTGCTGTAACACATTGCTGTAGTATTAATTTTCAAAAAAAAAATTGTTAAAAGAACAAAAATTATTGCATTTGTCAAATTGTACTGGGAAATCTTATATATATATTTATATGTATAATTAGTAATTGCCTAATATTCTCAAAGGAAATATTTTTTGATTAGTAATTTGGTTTGTTCTATATTTTTTGTAGTTGTAATAAAAAGTTCTCATTTTCTAATAATCTATTTATGTATGTAATTATTTTTAATTCCTGCTCAATTCAATAACTGAATTTAGCTTTTTTCAATTGTTTAAAAAATATTTTATTTTATTTTATGTTTATACTATTTTTTATTTTTATTTATTGGGTAGTTTTATTATTTTATTTATTTAATGTTTTATTAGAGTTCAAAATTCTTCCGTACCTTTTAAAAGACAACTCAAGGCATTACCTCCTTCAACAACACGTACCAGGTATGTTTAACATCATAGTGATGACTTCAGAAAACTAAATACATTTTTAAATTAATATTTAAAACTTTTAACAAATTACTCTTTTTTCAAAATAATCTCTTTTTTTTTTTTTTTTATGATATAAATTTTTTTAGTGAAACTACTGAATTTTTCCATTTTTATTTTGTTAAAAATTTTAATATTAATAGGGTTTATACTTTTGTCATATTCACTATTATAATAAATTGAAACATTTTTATCTACAAATTAGTTTTAGTATCATGATTTAATTAGTTAATAAATGAGAAGTAATTTTCTTAAAAAAAAAATAAATAATAATAAGAATTTTTAAACTTATATTGATCACAAAGACTAAAATACTTGTTTTTTGGCTTGTGGCTACAGGTGAGTTGTGGCCCGCCATGACATTAATGAAATAGAAAGGTGGTTATGGCACGATAATATTTTAGCTCTAGGTAAGTTGCAGCCCAAGTGAATTCCTAAAAAAAAACTGTTTCTACGTATATTTTGGCACTGGTACAACATAGAGCGTCTACACTCTGCATCTTCGTTCGCTTCATTCACTTTACAAAACTCCTCCCTTGCTTTGCAAGTTCGTGTCTCATCCCTTGCACTTCGTGCTTGATTCAAATCAATATTAATCCTCAGCTTGGTGTGGAATTTGGGGACATTTTGGCTTGATAATTGACTTTCAGTGCAACATGGAGACATTTCAGTTTGATAATCGCTAATTATCAATTAGCTCTCTTGAGTAAACTGAAGACATAGTATATTATTTTCCATCACATATTATAAAGATAACAATTGCCAATATTAACCAGACATTATCTTAAGTTTTCATATTTTCATCACTGACCGTAATATAATTGTATATATATACATTATAATGTGGGTCACAATTTGTATATACCTCTCATAAACCCGGGCCATAACTTACCAACACCGGTCTAGTAATTTGTTATGTGTGCTTTTATTAATTTTAAAGGCACTGATTAAAACACAGATTTATTTTTATATTAGACTAAATGTTGCATATTAATCTTACTAATAATAATAAATTATTTATTAATACTACTTACCATGTATATGTGCAGTAGTTAAAGTATATTAGTGAGCAGGTTTATTTGCACATATCAAGGTTGGATGTTGAATAAAATTAAAAGTTTATGTGAATGTTTATTAATCTATGTTTTATAATTTGTATTCTATGACCAACATAATAATGCAGCTTTTTGGAATTCTCACAGAAAATATTAATTTGCGTTTAAGTGTAAACGTGCATTTCTTTAGAAATTGAATTCAATGATAGAAATTAAATTATAAATGCGCATTAGTTTAATGCAAATTATAGACACTAAATTCCCAAATTAACTCCATATGACATTAAATAATATGAATTAACAATTGCAACTTCTTTCCATTTTTACTTTTTAGTTGTTTATTCATTTATGCTGTGAATTCTGTTTCTTAAATTGCGTTTTGATTTTGAATGCATTGAATAAATTGATCTGAATCCATCAAATGAATCTTAAAAAAAATTGAAAAGAGAGGTAAATGAACGTTTGTATAAAGGAATGTGACCATTATCATTTAAAATTTTTTTTTGATAAACATGGGTTGTCTGGTAACCAGGGCTAACATAACATGCTCCGTTGGAGTCCGATAGACGGATCAACGTATAGTATAGCACTTATATTTGGACTAATGTTTTGTTCTTATCAGCTAACGCAAGTGTTTTCAACGTTCTCCAACAGACCGTTGAAAATGGATGGTGTGACCCGGCTCTAACACAGTCAAGATAGGGAATGCCATCTTTTATCTTACTCTATGGATTATTCATTTAAACTAATATATTAGCAGTATGAAATTATATTTATGTCTTTTTTTTCTTTCAGCGATATGTTGGCTATAGAAAGTCAATCCGAACAAGGAAGAAAACGTTCAGTCAAGCAGAAAACTCCAAAAAAGATCCACCAATATCCTTCAGTTAACGATGCTTAAGTTTTTTAAACTATTTCTTGCATACTCCATTTTATATAGCAAATATAATATGCATTAATTTTGTTCACAAATTATTAATAAATTGTATTTTATAAAATTAATTTAAGGAATAAAAGTTTATAAGTGTGTGACATTTAGTAGCTTACTTTTAATTAAGTATTATTAATTATATGTAAGCACCTAACTCATAAACATATAAAAGAATAAAGAATAGGTAATTTTAAACCTTTTTGTTTATTCTATGTATTAAAATTTAAGATATGAATTGATTATAATTCATAGCAGACTCGTAGTTTATTGTATTTGCTGATATAGTTTAGTTTTTTGATTATATTAAAAATAAACAGTTGTTCTTTCAAAGAAAAAAAAAAATTTGTTTGCACTTTAAATTTATTTCCTGGTCAACAAATCTAAGATACATATTTTTATTATATTGTTTTATAAATCAAAAGAAAAAACAATATCACATTTATAAATTTTAATAATTTTTTATCTAATAGCTATGTAAAATAATAAGTATGAATAAATTTTACAAACAAATAATAACCAATTAAATAAAACTGAATGTTAAATTAACCAGATAAATTATAATTATTAACGCCTTCATTGTTATTATTTTCATCAACTCCTAGGTTGTAAATATCATCATTAATTTTGCACATTTGTTCGAGAAATTGATTATCTTCTAATATTTTTGCAAGTGCTGATAGTAGATTACAGAACTGAATCTTTGTCATCTTGAGATGTTTACTGCAAATATCTAAAATGTTGTCAACTTCAATATCCATATCCTAGAAGGAAAAAATTATTTAATTGACTGATAATTGAAAATTGAATTAAATTAACTATTTACATTTAATGTAATAAAGTTGGCAGATGGAATTTTAATTCGGTGTTTAATTGTTGGATCTTGAACATCATCACAGAACAGTGTGAACATTGAATTGAGTGCTACTTTGAAATAGACACCAGCCAATAAATGACCTTTGCTATCAGTGGCCAATAAACTTCTAAAATTGTAAACTAAATTTCGACGTTCTGTTACACACACTGGTGAATGATATGATGCTCCTATGTACACTAAGTTAGTTTCTGGTTTTGAACATCCATTCCATACAGTCCACTGTACATACTTTTCTCCAACCATTGTTTGATAACAGTATTCTTTTTGCGGACAAGATGATGGTACAAAACGTCCTATAAAATGTATGAATTAATATCAAAACTGATAATTTTTTAAAAATGATTTACCTGTATGTGGATATTTTTGATCAATCATCACGGTTATTACTCTACCAACTTGATAGCCTGGATCTAATAAAATCACACCTCCACGTCCGTTAATTTCAATTTGCATTGCAACCATAACATGTTCTTTATCACTCACCCAGGGGTCTGGATAGTCATTACTTATGTATTCCTCATGATCATGACTCTACAAAAATCAAATTGTAGAACAATTTTTACATAATAATCACAAAGAATTTACCTCAATTGATTCTTCACAAGACACTAGATAAAGGCTGTCTTTGATTCCAGGAAATGCATTATCTAATAATGACAATTTTCCAATCAGTAACAATGCAAGTCCAACACAAGTATTTGCGTCTTTTGTTAATGGTGGTGAATATTCCCTATAAAAGTTTTCCAATGTTTTACATTTTCCTCTCTTGAATTCACTGTAAAATCTATAAACAATAATTATTAGTTGTAATTTATTTCTTAAATTGTATTTAATATTGTGATTTACTTGACAAAATTAGTCATTGAATCATAATTTTTTGTCTCAAGTAAGGTCTGTACTTCATTTTCAAATTTTTTGGTCAGCTCTTCAAATTCTTCAATTGAGCCGACCACAAGGGGTGGCCTTGAGCTACCCCATTTTGGCAAGGGCACTGGCTGACCAATTGGCCAGTCTGCTTTTTGGCCATAGCTCAGCCAAAATGCATATTCGTCATCGATGTGGTTGTCTGTAATAGGCTGGGTTTCGAGTCAACTCGGCCATTCATTTCCCCATCTTCCAACTGTTGGTATGTAGTAGGATTCATCCCTGTAGCAGCTGTCTTCAGCAGCTCCAACAGGCCCTTCTACTTCTAGTGATTTTTTCTCACGCTCTAAATAAAATTTAAAATAGTTAAATTGGGTACTCAAGTTGTCACAAAGCTAGATTTATAAAAATAAATATGGATATTTACAAAATCGTGATTAAACAATAAAAATGACATCAATTTAATTTATAAAATATTTCTTCAAGTTTCAGCCTTATTTAACTGAAACTTAAAATTTGGGCTTCATATAAGTAAAATTGTAATTCATAACTCATGTACTTTATATAGGTAGGTAGTAATAATAGATAATAGGTACTTATTACATAGGTAAATACACTACTATGAACTATAGTGATTAAATTTAAAATCAAAAATTTGCTTATATCCTAAAAGGTTCTCTTATTATTAATATAAAGATATAGGCATTTGTTAGGATTAAAAGATAAATAAAATCAAAAAAATTATATACATATAGCAAAATTCATCATAATATATTTATAAATAACACATGATTCATCCAAAGAAATAACATTGTTTCAATTAAAAAACAAAAAAGATTAAATTCCTATGAATAGGCAGGTAAGTAAGGTAATTATGTAAATAAATTTCTAATTATATAATTTTTATATACATGAATTTGAGATTTATTTAATAGGTGTCCAATTAAATTTAATAGTATAATTAATATATTATATTCAATGAAAATTATATTAAATTAAAAATTACTAATGTTATAGGTACCTAAATTTTAATAAAGCAATACTTTCCATGTAATTCAAACAAAAACATTATAATACAACTCTTAGGTAAGCAATTCTTATGAAATTTATTAATTTTGGAATCATTTAAGTACTGAGATAGAGTAGGTAAGGAGTGTAGTTATATTAATAGATCCTATAGTAGATGAGAATTGTAAGATGATCTATAGATATAGTATGTATGATTGTGGTTATGATTTTTGTTTGATCAATGTTTCATCATAATAATACACAGGTCTTTTAATAATGAAAGTTATACATAAAATCATAGTAAATATAGTAACTATGGAAAAGATTAGCAACCAGATTTCATCAACATTGGATGGTTCAGAAGATAATAGCTACCTACATAATATAATATAGTTACACACCCTCTGGAATGGCTAAACCAATTAGGCCAAGGAATTCACTTAACCATTCCACAGCAGCAAATAATCATATAAAATAAATGAGTGGGGGTATCCATGACAATTATATTAATAAGGTGTATTAGTCTATTAATCATAATAACATACTCGATTTTGTTCAATGACATATGTAATAGGTACATAGTTATCAAACATTAGATGCAATAAAACTATTAAAGTGTACCTTATATAAATACACTTCATATTATATACATTATAACTGCTTAATTTTTAATATAAATTGATAGTGCAGATAAAAAGTGTTTTATCATGGAAAAATTAAAAATGAGACTACATAGTCTCCTCAGTCTAAAATATATAAAAAGCAAATAAAAAATAAATGTTCAGAACAGGACCGCGAAATGATATGATAGGTACTATGATATACTTATGCAAAACAGACGTGTCTGGCTAAAAGTATAAGGAAATACTTACAGTAGAACAACGTTTATACACAGTTAAGTAACATTAATATAGTGAAAAGCCATGATTATATTATTACATTTGTCGTTTAAGTCGATACTTACCCATACAATGTAAACACAAAACTTGAAGAATACTTCCTCGCTCGTAATTCTTTCGATTCAAACTGTAAATCGATACTGGTGCTCGCAGTGAACGAGCAGGAATATTTATACAGTTAAGCCTAAGTGTAGAGAGGAGGTAATAGCGTAACAGTTCAGGCAGACTGGTTGCGTTCTCCCCACTCAGAAAGAAATGAGCAAAAAAAAAAAAAGGGTAGGAAGGAAACAATCTAGACGCAAACAGAAAACAAACACACACCAACCGATAATTTGTTTTGTTTATTGCGCACTGTAGGAATAACGATTACCGGGTAATCGCAAAATGACGTTTACAATCCGACACCCACTTGCTCACGAACGATTATTAATCACCAATTAAACGCGTATTTGAAACGAGATAAGACAATATTTGAAGTCCAACAGTAACAATTGTACTGCAATATAACGATTGCTACGCGCTTAGGTAGGGATATCATCGTCATAGTTGTTCACGTGATACACGGCAATGTCTTAAATCATCGAGTCTGCGAACACGAAAACCGATACGAACGAAAAATAAAGCTCCCGAGCACGAACTGTACGCGTGAATCCACTCGACGCGTTCGAGATAGCGAAGAAGTCCCGGTAAAATATCGCCCGACTGTTGTTCTGAGACACTGGGCATAGACAAAAACACTATGTACTGGGCAGTGACATTATGTCCTGATTTTTTTCGTGACGCTAGTATTGACTTTGTTTCACATTAATTGTGTCACGTAACAAATTGATACAGGAGATAAGAGCGCAAAACGACGAAAAATAATGACATAGCGCAGGCACGACAAAGGGCTGGTCAGATGTTAATGGCAGTGTAGCCATCGCTAATATAACTCGTTTCGCCTATCACAACCCCGTAACCCCTGTTTATAGGAAATTATAAGCACGATTATAAGCAACCACCATGAACATAATATTATATACTGCATACATACTCAGTAGCAACCACCACTAAGATAGATAATAACTAGGGAACGGATATTATTGTAAATACATATTTTTTTTGGAACGAGATATTTAAAATCTGATAAAAAATGTGTATGATTTAGATCATTCTAATTGAAAAAAACCCAAATTTATTTTACATATTTTGGTATAAATACATATTTTTACATATTTTGTAAAAAAGTACATATTTTAGTAATTTTTGATTTTTCATTAATTTCTGACGACAATAAATATTATATGCTTCGTCTAAAACAACACAATTAGTAATTTTCGACATCAAATATTGTACCTTATCTAAATGGCATTTACACAATTAAAGAATTGGAAACAAAAAACATGTCTTTAATAGAAAGTATTAACATTGTAGAAAAATCTGCAGATAAAATAGAAAAAACTCAAGGGCATATGGGAGAAATAGTCAAAAAGAAATTTGCCAATATAATCGAAAAAAATTCTGGATTTCAAATTATTAAAATCGTTAGAGATATTTTAATAGGAAAAAATCAACAAGGATCTTTGGACATTGAATTCACTCCTTATGATATAGTAAATATGAATTACGCCCCTATCACATCAGTTGACGTGGAACGGTCTTTTAGTCAATATAAGAGTATTCTCCGACCAAACCGTCGCAATTTTTCATTTGCAAACCTCCAGCAATATATTGTTGCTCATTGCTTTGTTCCGGAATAATATTCGTAGTTTTGTATGTCTATGCATAATTTGTATTACTTTTATTTTATATTCATATTTGTAAAATATTTTTTGTTTTTTTTGCATTTTTTCATACTAATAAATTTTTTTGATATTTCCATATTTTGGATTTTTTATTCTATATTTTAAGAATAATTGGTACATATATTGATTTTTTTATTATAATGAACCGTTCCCTAATAATAACTATTATTATATATTATTATTATCTATCTCAGCGGCAACCACATATTATTTTTACGTCAATAACATTCTCATGTTGACCATGTTGTCATTTCGATATTGACTTTTACAATAATTACAATGTATACCACTCAATTAAAACTTATCCGACTTCTATTACAATCGTTCGGTCGAAAATAGAAATTTTAAAACATGTTGGAGGTTTGGATTTGGAAGAAACAACTATCAATGGCACAGGTAGGGTTGCCAGACGTCCCGTATTTTAACTAGAGGTCCTGTAGTCCCGACAAATCCCTTCGGGACACCAAAATGTCCCGTTTTTCAAAAAATTACCAATACATCCCTTTAACTCTTAGGATATCAATGAATATTATAAAAGATATCCATTCTTCTAAGTTCTGATAAATATGATAGACCTGCATGATCAGGAAATTCAACAATCAATTAATTTTGTAAAGTTAATATAATATATATACTCATATTTTTATAAAATTAATGTGATATTTGTTTTATAATTTCATTCCTACTAGCTAATGGCTATTGCTTAAAGAACACAAAGTCATTTTTTTTTGTTTTCGTTTTTTTTTTAAATTTATTTTATCAAGTTTAAAAATTTTATGTTTATACTTTATTCAGTGTACGTTCTTATTAACATATTCTGTTGAAATGTTATTCAAAAATTATAAAAATTAAATATAGAAATTAACTAAAAACATTTTCATTTAAAAAAGAATCAACGATTGGAGGGGGGGGGATAAAATTCATTTTTTGTTTGTCCCGTATTTTTAATTTTGAAATCTGGCAACCTTAGGCATATGCACAATTTTATAAAATTTCAACGGGTGCAAACTGCGGTCGACTGAGCTAATACAAGAATTTTACTCAGACAAAATTAAATTTTTTACATAAATTTTAAAAACTTTTAACAAAACCACGTAACAAAAATCAAAATTGCAACTCATATACAGTTGTTATTGCTTATATCATTATCAATATTTATCCCAAATCTAAACAACTTATGAAGCCTGAACACATTGGTACTACCATTGATTATAAATACTTAAATATTAAATACTACTATTATTTGTTCCCAATGATGTTGCATAATTATACATGATAAGTGCCTCGCAGTTTTCTAGTCTTTATTAAGTTCATATTACAAATACATTGATTTATGTATGTAAAAAAATAACCTATGATATGAAAATATAGGATTTAGTCATAATATGGGTCAATATAGATTAGGCCGTATTCCAGTGGTGTGCTCAGAATTTTTAAAAGGGAAGATATGCATTTTTTCATGGATCACGGATCCATAGGGACCAGCTCAAGTGTTTAAACACACCTAGGTTGACCGAAAATAATAATTGGAATAAGCTATTATGAACCTAACCTAACCCCAATGAGTGAAGTACCCACTTTTTTATATTATTAACTTCCTTCATTCAGAATCGTCTTATTGAAGTAATGATTTGTCGTTTCTTTAAAATTTCACACACCCACCAAGAGTATCTGACCCGAACAGCCGAGTAGTATATCCGTAGTGTGAATTATGTCCGGTTTTCTTGTCTATACTTTACTTTTAATAATATAAAAGTATTTACATTTCTACCTAATATGATCATAAAATACAAAGTAAGATCTATTTCACTTCACTTTTAGATTCTGAACGAAGTGAAGAAGCTTATGATCTTACAATGATGTTTATTTTTTCTTTTAGATTCTGAACAAAGTGAAGAAGCTAGTGTTTTTACAATGATGTTTATTTTTCTTTTTAGATTCTGAACGAAGTGAAGAAGCTTATAATTTTACAATGATGTTTATTTTTTTTTTTTTTTTATTTTTTTTTTTTTTATTTTTTGTGTTTCTGTTAAAACTTTTTAG